>JAVQJL010071591.1:0-30063 GCA_036024295.1 Nannoperca obscura | reverse complement strand
CAAACCGCTACACATTTCTCGGTGGTTGATCTAGCAAATGCTTTTTTCAGTGTTCCTGTACATCCAGACAGCCAGTACTGGTTCGCTTTCCAGTTTGGAGGAAAAGGTTACACCTTCACTAGACTGTGCCAAGGCTACCGTGAGTCTCCCACCATCTACGATCAGGCTTTGAAAGAGAGTCTCGACTCACTCCAACTGAAACCTGGTTCCGTACTCCTACAGTACATAGATGATCTGCTCTTAGCAGCACCAAATTCTGATCAATGCAAGCGAGACACTGTTATACTGCTCAAACACTTAACAGCAGAAGGCCACAAGGCCAGTCTCCCTAAATTGCAGTTTGTTCATTGCTTTAACTGAAGGATGCAAACTTGCAAAATATTGCTCTATTGTCATTTACACAGACTCTCGTTATGCTTATGGTGTTGTACTCGACTTTGGCATGATTTGGAAACAACGCGACTTTCTCACTTCTGCAGGTCAAACACGCATCTCTCGTACTTGACCTTTTATCTGCTATTTTACTCCCCTCTAAAATCGCTGTTTGTAAATGCAAAGCTCAAACCTCTGCATTTGACTCAGTTTTGAGAGAAAACGCTCGAGCAGATGCGGCTACAAAATCCGCTGCACTTCTACCTCCCCCTGTCCCCCTCTCAGCAGATGGTTTCACACCTGCCTTCTGAAAAGACAACACCTTCTGAAAAGACATTGTGGCGAAAGCATGGCTGTGTTCTTTCCTCAGATAACGTGTGGACTGGCCCTGATGGTAAACCCTGTTTACCTTCACATTTCTTTTCTCATTTTTTGAAGTTGACTCATGGTCTCGACCATGTGTCAAAAAGGGGGGATGTTAACCACAATAACACAGCAGTGGTTCACTAAAGGTTTCTCCACAGCAGCGCAACGACACTGTCAGTCATGTATGATTTGTGCTACTAACAATGTTTCTCACACACCACACCAACCACAAGCAGCTCACCCTCCACCAGCAGGACCATTCGACCATGTCATGATGGACTTCATTGGACTCACTCCAGCAGAAATTTTGTAGGGGCAACCTCAAAGAGTCCTTCCCTCCTCGAGCCTTTGTGATGATGAAATGTTGCTTTATTGTAAGGAACTGTCCAAATCCCTTGCTCAAGTTTCCAAACAGGTAAAAGCAGCCCTCCCGACTCCAGGGTTCACACCACTCCACACCATCGAACCAGGCGACTGGGTGATCATCAGAGAGCTCAAGCGAAAGAATTGGAGATCCAAACGCTGGCAAGGCCCATTCCAGGTACTGCTGACCACACCTACATGGCAGTGAAGGCAGCTGAAAGAGTGACCTGGGTTAACAACAGCCACTACAGGAAGGTCCCAGAACCATATGACGAATTCGCACCAGACCAACCAACGGTTTCACCAGAAACACCAACGATGGCAACAGAAGAAAACGCTCACTTGCACACACACCAAAAGCAAGGCTGCGATGACTCATCACGGGTGAGAGTGTGAGCCTAGCGCCGCTTCACACTGCTCCGTTGATTCACAAAACGCACCATACACGTCCCTGAGAAAACACCTATATGAGTGACTGTGTGTTACCTACGCGGGAACAACAATGGAACGCAGATATCGTTGTCAGGAAGTTCCATGATGCCAGATAATAAGCCTGTCCTTTGTACTTACACTGTTAGCAGCTCCTTTCTTCTGGTGGTTTTGGTTTGATTATTTTCCTTCACAGAACAAGGCACCTCTCACAATCTACATACATCCACCTAACAACTCCAATAGTACATGTCACACACGACACAAACGTACCGTCGCACAACACCTAGATCATGATTGGCTTGAACATGACCTAACTGTGCCACACGGGAATGGGACAAATATGTAAATCAGGCACCCTAGTGAGAAATCGTACTAATACGTCTGCTCAGCTATGCCTGTATCAACACACACACACCTCGAGTAACCACATATGCAGGTAACCACAGAAATGTTTATGTATCGCAAAAACAGCAATGCTAATTTTCCATGGATGTTAAATTATGATATGTCTTAAACCTTACTGGAGTGGCATATTTGATGTTATCTTATCCTGTCTTATTATGATTGAAGTGATCAATGAATGATCAAAAGGGGGGAATTGTAATGGAAAATTTCTGTGACTATAACCACAGAATGTTCCATATAACACAAGAAGTGAGTACCCACCAGAGGTGAAGGGGGGTAAGACTGTCACACAGATATAAGCATCCTACAGCGCTCCGTTCGGGGAGCTCAAACTGCACACTGTTTGACTGTGTTGTTTGTATCTCCTTCTTGCAAGAATAAAGTACACTGAAAGCCAACCAGTATCGGACAAGTCTTAATTTAAGTAAAAGCCTCTAGTGGTATACAGCCACATGCATGTACTCTCAAGTTGGATCAAACTTGGATGATGATGTGCACACACAGGAGAGTAGCTAATGGCTAGTAACAGAAAACAACATCACAAAAGCGGCATTAAAAAGTTTTGTGTGTGTGTGTCACTCACAGGTCATTAGCTGTATATTAGCAGTGAAAAGGAATCTTTCTCCCTGTTGGAGTCGGAAGAGCTGAAGGATGAAGACAAAGAAGCTGACGCAACATAAAATGGTGGCCAGGATCATGGAGGCCTGGACGGCCTGCAGAAAGGCTGAGGAGAGAGATAAGAAAGGAGGTGTTACATACAAAAAACACAAACTTACAGTACACACACGGGCTACATTGTTCCAAACTGTCTTACCTGCTTCAACAGTATGGCTGTTCTCTATAGGATAGCAGGTGGAGTTACAGGAGTACCACAGGTCACTGTAGATCACATCGCGTCCTCTTTGAGACACCACCCACCACGCCTACATCAGGGGGGGACACAGAGACGGTTCAAAGGATGAAAAAGTCCTGCACTGCTCTGCTCTGTCTGTGTCAAATGTATAAACACTCTTGGTTTACACTCACATTGTGAATGGTTGCAACAAAGAGGAGGACGCCTGCAGCCAGATGGAAGAGGATGATGAAGGCTAAGATGATCAACATAGCTGCCCTTCTGTCTGGTTAACTTGTCTGCTGGTTGTTGCCCGTTAGTCAGGCCAGGTAAATATCTCACAGGTTGCTTCAGTAGCCGTCTGCGCTGATTGTCAATGTGCAGAAAGTACGTTTTAGCTTTTGGTGAATGACAGTCCTGCTGGAAGTTTGCTTCTGTGTGTTAATGCTGGTTGTCACACAGGATGGTTTTCAGGCTGATAGTCAGGGGTGGATCAAGGTCCTTCACATGAAAGGAATCTGTTGGGAGCAACATATATGTAATACTTTAATAACACATACATGAAAGATGAATCATACACCAAGCACACAAATAAAACTATTGCAGAGGTCCTACTTACTTAGTAGCCCCAAATGTTTTTTTAAAATGTGTACATATGACAACAAATCTTGAGAAACTGCAGAACATTTTGAATTGTCACATTTAAAATAACAAGAGGAGGAATCAGTGTAAAGGTACTTAGAGCAACTATAACATCTGCAACCAATTACCACAACACATTTCCAAACAACTGCGAGAAATGCAGGGTTAATGAAAAATCCAGAGAAATATTTGTAGTTTTCAAGTCTTCCCTCAAACTACAGAAAATGCTGCTGAGACGTGAGATGAAGTGTGATGTTGTGTCTATATGTATGCCAAACCATGTGCGTGTTTGTGAGTATATGCAAGATTATAGTATGTGGGAGTGTGGTGTTTACTCTGCAGTGCTTGAAGGCCTTTATCCTGAGTATGACTTGTTGATAGAAGCAAGGATTCAGCTGTTTACGTCTTCAAATAGGCAGTCTGTGCTATGTTCAGTCAGAGCAAACCAGAATATAATGTGCTATATTAGCATAGCAGCATTAGCACACAATTTCATCCAATGGTGCCAAGAATGCTAGCTCATCAAGATGATAAAAATGATGCACATGAGGTCAAAGGTCACCCCCACCAACCCAACTACAGGAAAAATATGACATTCCCATTTTATTATACATTCTTGATAATGTCATCAATTCGTTGTAATGAGGTTGACATACTGGAAATGAACCAAGGTCAAATTACATTTTTTGTAGCATGATCTTGGCATTTCTAGCACGATAACACAAATTGAATGTGCACAAGTGTATGGCTTCTGGCAACACTGTTGACAGTCATAACACGTTTGTGTGTGACCCTCCGCTTAAGATATGATTCAAGATATAATCGTCTACTGTAGCCTTGATTTTGCTTGTACACTTTTCTGTTTCTGAACTTTTTTGAGAGGACTTAATTGACTGTTTATGTCACAGTACCAGTCAAATACAAGATATGCCTACAAATTTCAGATTTCTTTTTAGGTTTGGTGTTGCATTCCAGTGTTTATGTTCACATAGAGTACTAGGAATTATCTTAAGAGGAAAAATTCCATTTAAAAATCTGCAAAAGCATCCATTTGTTTGTTAATTTAGGAAAGGGTTTTGCTCAGCATGTAAAATGCTTTGTCGGCATCATAAAGCTCCAAATAAATCACACAAGATATGATTCTGAAATCTTTAATATATTTAAAACACTTACAGCACAATTGTAGGCTATTTTACAACTTATATTTGAATGCAGACTACATCTCTGACACCACTACACTTGCAGTCTGCTCTCTGTGTGTACACTGTACACATCAAACTCAGCCTAACTACCCTTTGGTGACAATGCACATAAAATTACATATGCGCAGACATAAACACACGTGAGTTTGATTTCAGAAACTGCCCCACCATTCCCACCATGGAAGCTCAGAAGCTGAGCAGGCAGATACACAAACATGTTTAAAAGCACATATGAGAGCAGGCACACACACGCACACACAGCCAGACAGCAAAGGAATTAGCCCTCTCCGCCAAAATGGAGTCACAGTAAAAACAGCCTCTCCCCGCCGACAGGAAGCAGGCCACAGTTTGTGTGTAAGAGCATGTGGCTGTGGGGTGTGCCAGAGGATAGGCCCTCCCTGTCTGAGTTGGGGGAAGGGGGAACAAGGGGGTAAATAGTTAAACGGAGGTAGGGAAACATCAAAAGTAAGCTACACTTTGATTCATGAGACATGGGGGTTTGGACAGGAATGTAAACAGTTTTTCTTGCCATATGTTCTTGATTATGGGATCTGAGAATGAAACCAAAGAAGACAATAACCTGGCAACAAACACTTTAATTTGCACCTTGACCATGAGAGAAAAACTATGAATATCGCACAAGTGGAGCTGAAACTGGTCACAAGTAAGCCTGCATTAACATAAACAATGTGCAGCCATGCCAGCCTATGAAGACAACATGATGCTGTATGGTTTGTATGGCAGTGTGAATCACATTGTACAGTTTTCTATGAAATCTGCTGTAATCATTAAAGACACAATATTGTACAACTCATATAAAAAGGATATACAGCCGCTGTACATTTTAAAACATGCATTGCTCTTATATATTGTGTTGTAAAAGGATGTGTGCGAACATATAGTGGTGTGTGAGTGACAGGTCACACTGGGCGGAAATGTGAAACAAACTTATTTTTAGGACTGGCAACAGCATTTAGGAGGTCTGGCTTTGGTAACTTCATAAATTCCCCGAAAATCCGCCATTTATAACATTTTATAACTGTGTCTCTGGGGTGGCCAATCAGACTTCGGGTTTGACCTTGCGGACGATGATGATGAAGGAGAAAGAGTTGTGAAGACACACACACACACACACACACACACACACACACACAAAAATACACACAGCTGGCTCTGATTCTTTCTGCAGCTGTGCGGCGAAGAGGAAAGGGAGGAGACAGAGAGAGAAAGATGGGAACCCCATTGGAGAGAAATGGAGGGAAGAGAGAAAAACAAAAACATCAGCGTAAACGCGCGCACACACACACACTCTCTCTCTCTCTCTCTCTCTCTCTCTCTCTCTCTCTCTCTGATGTACACACCCATACATATAATCTACACAAACCCGCAAATATCTAGCTTGCCAAGAAACTGAGAGACCCAAAGAAAGCGGACAGTATGTGCCGCTTGTGTAAATTAAATGTATACATGCCCCCTTTCTGTGCATTTGTATTTTAGAAAACGTATTACTTTGATTGTCCCAGCTGAAATGATCATAAAGGGTAATTATCCAAAAAGAAAGAAAATAAAGATAACTTTGTACAGTATGGGTGGATGTTGAACCATTCCTTTGTCTATTGATTTTATTTGCGCAAACAATGTTTAAAGTCCACAAGAAATCCTGTATTACTACAGAAAAGGTGTTCACAATGGTAATACAGTCACCTTCCTCTGTGTTTCGCTGCCACTCAACAGACACACCCTTTCAAAATGCACACAAACATTAACCTAGATGCAGAGGCCTGTATTCCCCGGGGGATCCTTGCAAAGTATGTTGCCTTGCAGAAGTTTCACAAAGCGCTGCTAGTAAAGTGTGAAAGCACTGATACTCACCTCTGACACCAGGCACAGCTGCACACACATAGCACATTATCCACATGCATGCTGTATACATTAGCACTGCTAGTGTGTCATGCGTAACAAATATTTCACAGATCGTCATGCCTTATCTTTCTTAATAGACATATGCACACACTGAGGGGGAGTTCTCTCAGCTGTGGTGTGTCAATCAGTAGAACAACAGCCCCCATCATTCACGTTAGTGATGATCCTATGTTCATCATTCATCGCTCAGGTCATTTATAAACAGAAAGAAACTGTAAGAAAATGGGTTTATGTCTATTTTCAGGGATATTGTTTTCAAACACACTCCACACATACAAATAACCACAGGAAGTTTCTACTTTATTAAGATAAAGAAAAGACACCAAAACTGAAGCAGTGTTTTTTATCCGCACCAAAAGCTTCTAAAACACTGCTTCACCACATGCCATGTCACTTTACTGTAAGCTCATTATTCTATATTTTGTTTGCACTTTTCCTTTATGTTTGACCTTTGAAATCTCTGGCACATGGTGGATACAAAAGAAGAAAGATATCAATACCGTAGCATAGGTAGGGTGATAGATTTTGTCAGACTGCAGCCACTTCGCCTGACACACACCCTGACAAACAGGCACAAATGATGCCATTCCTCCTCTCCACTCAGCCTTATAATAGGAGGCTGGGGGACTCAGTGCAAGAGTGTAAGTGTGTGTGTGTGTGTGTGCCGACTGATTCCCTTGCCTGGTGGAAAATGCTGACTTTTAATGTCTTTTTTTTTTTTTTTACTCTTTTCATAAAACACAAAGCCACAGACTTAACTGGGCCTCTGAATCTCACTCCCCCGTCTCTCTCACTGTCCCACTCTCTCTTTCTCTCTCTCTCTCTCCCTCTCTCTCCATGGAAAAACTGATTGAGGAAGAGAGAAAGGCAAGAAAGCTTCCAGTGGAGCCCTCTGGCCCCTTTTGAGGTTGTACAGTTGAGACTTAATATTCAACATTTCCTCCTCCAAACCCTCATTCTGGAATACTTTGGGATTCACTACCTGGGGACACTCAGTCTTGAGTGCCCTCATTTTGTTTTGCATGGACCCTTTTATTATATTCATAGCACCACATTAAACTAATGCAAAATTTTTAACAGATACCCCGCTATGTGTTGCCAAAAGAGACAAAAAATGTCTAAGAAAATTACTTTTGAGGAACAAATTCTTTTTTAGGTTGAGTTCAAGCAGTCAGCACTCTGCTGTCCCTTTTCAAGAGAATTTCTTTTGCACTGTAGTTTTAGGAGTGTCATGACACTGAGCCATTTCCATAAAAACGAAGAAAACACCATCTGCGGATTAAGACCAGGAGATGCGGTTTGAAAGCTATGAAAAAATGCTAGCAAGTGTTTCCAAGGTCAAGAACGAACCCTCATGTTAATTTTTGTTTTTTGTTTCCCCCAGGTATGGTCTTATAGTATCTAAATTGCATTAATTTCTTGTACAGAGAACAACCTAGTCTGTGAATGTGTGTGTGTGTGTGTGTGTGTGTGTACACAACAACAATAGCCTAAGCTAAGGCTTATTTTTAGAGAAAACACAAAAGGCACATCTTCCATGGAGACCAGCTAGTGACCAAACAAAGCTTTAGGAAGAGCACACACAAGCACAAATGTAAGCTGCTCACACAGAGTTTGGTCTGAGGATGTATGAGCAGCCATCTAAGTGGCCATGGAGTAAGTACAGAAGTATAAATATAACCAGACTGCTACAATCCTTAACATTACGGACAAGCCCGGCTTTTACAGACAAGAACTGGCTGTCGATACACTCTGAAATGAGCTAGAGCCTTGGAAGCAGAAAGCAAAACAGGATGAAAGCTGCTGAGACAACTTTGCTATTTGCGCATCTTTACCACTAGTAAGTTGGAGAACTTGATAGTTTAACCCGAGGATGTCACCAGAGGATAATCCATGTTTGCCCTGTTCCAATTCAAGGGCTGGATCCGCCACAGTCCACACTTCCAGACCAAATATTGTACAAACATGACTGTCCCATTTTATTTGACTTCAAGAAATGCAACCATTACATTACTGAATTTGGAGAACAAACCCAGCGTTTAATGAATGATAGTTTTGGTGTCTGTGAGGTTAAACCATCACATGCTGGGAGGAAGGAGGCTCAGGCTAGTGGCATTTTAGAACATCTCAGTCTTGTCAGCTTCAGCTCTACTTTGTCAAACATGTCAAACAACAGCTTTTCAGAGTGCTTACAATTGGCATGCTCACAACTACCATGTAATGTTTGGATGGAGGTGAAAACCAAATATTATGTTTGTCATCCAGAAGTCACATGCTAAAAGGGGGGTTGAAGAAATATAATATGGGGCTACAATGCAATACAGCCTCTTATAATGTTGAACAACTCAGTTACTGAATCCACTGGACGGTCAATCACATCCTAAAACATCACTGTCACTTTATTTCTCGGAATTTAAATGCTAAACAAAAGAAAGGTGGACAGCTTCTAAAAAGGGTGGAGTACATTTTAAGTTTAAATTCAACATGTTGAGGTTGGATACATTACAAACAGAAGCATGCATATCGGTCATTTATTATAAGCCTAATAACTTGGCATTTCCAAGATCTTAAATCCACGCGACAAACATTTTTCTGCACAATCAAGTTTACATTGTTACATTGCAAAAGAGTAGGGTGTGTGTGTGTGTGTGTGTGTGTGTGTATATATACTACATGCCTTCTTCAGCAATTAGGAACCTACAAAAATGCAAACACACATACATGCACAGTTTCCCTGCTGGGTTTAAAGACTTCCCTCTGACACAGGAATTCTTTCATGTTGGACACTTACATTGTTTTTAGTTACCGTGTGTGTGTGTGTGTGTGTGTGTGTGTGTGCGCGCGTGTGTGCACGTTTTCACAGGCATTCCTAAAGTGACAGTGTTGATAAATGACTCCCACATGGCAGAGAGAAGCTGGGGAACGCCTGATAGAGGTAAAATCCCTCCATTCTCTTCCTTTTTTTATTCTACTGTCAGTCACTTCTCACTTGTTCCCTGTGAGTTCTCGTCTGACAGTTTACATCTGTCAGCACCTTTTAAAACCTCACACTGAGCAGCACTGTCCAAATCATTAAGGAAACATGTTACTTCCAAAAGAGAAATGTCTTCTAGTTTGAGTAGTTGGATAATTTGCAAGGATCAGTCTTCAGTTACAGGCCATTAACAGACACAAAGACGAGCCTTCTTTGAAACTTGAATCAGGGGGAGAAAAACTGCCAAATTACATAGTGAAAGTTTAAACTTTCATTCATTCATTTAGCTGTTCATTCATCCATAAATTCATGTTGCCTTGGTGGTTGCCTACTTCACACATTGTATGTTTGATGACTGTGGGGCTCATAAACCTAAATTAAAAGTTGAGAAAAAAGAGAGGATGGTCTGCAGTATTATAAAGACTGGCTTATTAGTCACTAATTTAACTTAAACTAACTTATTAGTCACACATTTGAAAGAATCAAATGTTTGACCTTTTACAAGTTTGACTTTGATGTAATGTAATAGAAAAAGGATTTGGGGGTTTTCATTTCCAGTTTTCATAAAGTTCCTACTGTAGAGCTAGACCACCAGCATCACAACAACAACACAGATGAAATCAGTGTTGGAGTGGATTACACTTTCATTTTCATGAAACAGTTTATAACTGCATGTCAACGCGGAAATACAACTTAGTTAATTAATTCGATTGTTTTGTATTTGTAACCTTCCCATTCTTTATTATATTTCATCTTCAGACCATTGCTAAAATGGCAGGGCTTTCCTCAGACTGCATTCTCCGTGGGACCCCATGCAAACACTGTCTGATGAGGATGAGCCTCCCTTTCTGCAGCCCAGTCTGAAAAAACATCTCCTTTAAGCTTGGAAAAGCTGGACAAAGTTGTGGTTTTCAACCACAAGAGGGCGACCTAAAACTACTACACAAATAACAGTAAACTTCTGCAGCGATTAAATAAACTTATTTCAAGGCATTTATAAAAAGGTCAAACTACAAAAGTCCATAGGAATCATTTGATTTCAGTCTTTCCATATGTGCAGGTTTATAGATACAAAGTAGCTTAAGTTCAGTGAAAGGTCTAATGTGTAATACAGCTGATCCACTTTAGGTCCCTACGAGACACGCGCACACATTTCCTGTTTTCATTGAAAAAAATGAGGTTTTTTTCTTCTCTCGCAAAGCACTATACATTCATTGACTGCACTCAGACACCGATACATTTAGCTTGCACGAACGCATTGGCGGCTGACAACGCCCCTTTCACTTCCACCGTCTGAAACTTGGGAGTCAGTGAGAAGCTAGAAGAGTTATGACCTGTGCAAAAATACCCACAGGGGGAAAACACGACAGCAAGGGCTTCTCCGATAAATTCCCAAACTAAATAAACATCCTGATTCTTAAAGAGGTAGCCTGCTGTACAAATATCCACAGAGAGCACGGATGATTTTAGGAATATTTTAAGCAGCTATCGCCCGGAGGACAGTTCAAAAGTCACCAAAAAGACACAGTCAATATAATAATGTTATTAGTATATTAATGAGGAATTTCACAAATATATTGGATTTGAATGGGACATGAATCCCATACAGAAAGTTCCGTGCAGCATTCAAACAACATGCAAACTAGAAATACTAGATTTACTCACCGAGTTTGGACCGAGAAGGAAACAAATCTGTGTGGAGCTCCAGATGTCACTGTGTGTGTTTGTGAAAAGGTAAATTAGGGTCTAGTGAATTCAAAAAGTATTGCAAGATAACAAGCTGCAGACGTAACAAAACGGCTGCTGAAGATCTTACTGGTAGTTCCCAACAACAAACAAAAAGTTAGACACGCACGTTCTCTGCTTGAGCGCGCGTGGGAGGGCTCGAAAACTGGAGCTGGGTGTGGTTTGAGATTTAATAGTCTGAGAGGTGCGTGTGTGTGTGTGTGTGTGTGTGTGTCAGTGACACTAGAGGATTTGTTGGGGTTTAAGGTTGGGGGGGAAAGGGATGTATAAAAACTCATTACAGGAGTGAAGGGGAAGTTTAAAAGTTGTTGTTTCTTCAGTCACGCTGAAAAGGAGAACATAAAACTGAGGAAAGCAGGGGTCAGATGGAGAGGGAGACAAAAGGAAATTAAAAGATTAAAGGGGATGAAACAGGGGCGTGTCCGGTGGGGGGGGGGCGACCGTCCTAAACTATGATTGGCTTACTGCCTAGTCAGAGGCGGGACTTAGTTTGAACAGTTTGGCAAGAAAAACTGAACTTGCTTTCTAGACTACAAAAACTCAGAGAAGGATTTTGATTTGAAATGCAGATAAAGAGCTTCTTGAAACTTCTGCGAAAAAGGTTTTGCGTAGAGTGTCTGTTAAGATTCCTGGTACTACTTGTCGCTGAAAGGATGTGGGTTTTTGATACTGTGGCTAAAACATTCAAGCCGTGCAACGTTAGGCGCAGTTGGTTTTCTGCCAGGGTACGGCGTTCAGGCTGCGGAGGAGCCGGGCCGCAGGGGGTGCAGCCAAAAAAACACGCAGCGGCCTGCAGCCAAAAGTTGAACCAGATTCAACTTTTGGAGAAATGCAACCTGACATCACGCTGCAGCAGCCAATCACGCCGGCGATCAGACCGGCAGACGCCCAGGTGATGAAGAACTCTGTTTACCTGTAGCACTGGAGCATTTGCTGTGTTGTGTTGTGATTGGCAGGTCTGTTTGTTTTTAAAAATAAACTTTAAACACAGGAATGTAAAATTAGGCTGTTCGTAAACAGTGGTAGAAGTACTCCCACTTTTATTACTAAGCAAAAGCGCCTATACAAATACAATACAATACAAATACAAGTAAAAGTCCTGAATGTGAAAATCCTGCTTAAGTAATAGTACAGTATTATATAAGCTAAGTATATCAACTTGAAGTAGTGGTTTTGTCCCTCTGGTTGATATATTATTGTACATGACATCATTTCATTAATACTGAAACATGAGTGTTTAAGCAGCATGTTCCTGTTGTAGCTGAAGGCGGCGCTAGTTTGAACAACTTTATATACAGTTAGCTGGTTTAATCCATTGGTTCCAGTCAGGCCCCTCCAAAGGTGATTAAATATAGTTTACAAGTACATAAACTTGTTTAGAATAGCACATTTTCTTAATAAATGTAGCCTCTCGATGTTGCTCTTAATTTGCATGTGATTGATGCATTCAACTTTAAAATATAAAAACAATTCTTCACTGGGGGAAAGCTTGGCAGCCCTAGAAGGTCCGAGGTCCACTAGACTTCATGCCACTCTTGTATAAGTCAGTGCCCCATTTGTGCCACCCCAGTAAAAAAAACGTCTGGACACGCCACTGGATGAAAAGTCAAAAAGAGGAAGGCATGAAGAATGGAAATAATACTGCAAAGCAGAGGAGGGAGGGATGGATGTGGGTTGTACAGGTCCAAGTGTTGGAATGGAGTAGTCACTTTCCTACGTTTGTATAACCCTTGCCTTCACTATTTGCTTTTTTATTGTCATCTTTTTCACCTGGGAATACTCCTTTTTTATTGTTGTGGTGTTTCTGCACCACACCTCCGAGAACAGGGTGGGCAGCACTGAGAGGTCACTTTGGATTTCTGTTGGGTTTCTGTAGGTGGCACTCTGTCCTTGGCTGCCTATCACAGCTCATTATAATTTAAAAGTTCTCCATCCCAACTGATGCCAGAAATGCGAGAGACATCACTTCTTCTTTGCTTTCATGCTTACAACTAAACATGTTAGAAAAAGAGATTTTCTGTCTTTTGCTTTCATCCCTCTGCTTCCCTGCTAAGTTCTGCCCTCTGTCCTCTCCCTGTCAAGCCCCACCAGCTGTTGCACTTAATTTCTTTTATATCATTTTCTGCTGTCATTCTCACACACAAGAACATATTTGGTCAGAGTGCTCCAAACTCTACAATGACCCCAACCATCATGCTTTCTGTTCCATCGTTTTACCTCTCTGAATTGTCACAGTTGTAACTTTGTGTCTATGTGATTCATATGTTTTCATATGAATCAGTCATAAGTTCTGCAATATTTAGTAACAGTTTCACATTCTAGGAAATAAGCTTATTGGCTTATTAGCTTCCTTCCAGAGATTATTGATACCACATCTGTTTGGTATATACAAGGCTACAGCCAGCAGCTGGTTTGCTTAGCTTAGCACAAAGACTGAAAGAAGGGAAAACATGAGCCTGGTACCATGGTGATGACCAGACTCCAGGAAGTCACTGCTCTTGGCCAAGAGTAGTCTGGCTCCTAACTCCCAATAAAACCGCAACATGTAGTTTTGAACGCTTCAGTTATTTTACCAGTTAAACACACAAAATATACTGTGTTAATTTGAACTTTTATGTGTGGACAAAGCCAGGCTACCTGGATCCTCCTGTTTCCAGTTTTTATACTAAGCTAAGCTAACCAGCTGCTAGCTGCATATTCATATTAAACATAAAGATATAAGAGTGGTATACATTTTTTCTTCTGACTCGAAGAGAGAGTAAACAAATATTTCTCAAAATATTGAACTATTCCTTAGATCTCAGAAGAGGCACCCAGCCTAAATAAAGGTTACATACTCAAATAAAGGTCTGGCAGGAATCTGATGAAAAGTGTCTTTTTGCATGGTCATACTTTTAAATATGAGGACCATGTCTAACCATGATCCATATCCTTAGCTCCATAGGTCCAGTGCTTTTATAAAGAACATTTAGTTACAACTGAATTATTCTCAGGTTTTGTTTTACTGTCTTCAGTGTTACGGCATTATTGTTTGTATTAATTTACTGCGGATGTGTAAAAGGCCTGTGTTTATACATGCCACACCCATATCTAAAGGCATTTGTCTTTGGGGCCGAGATGACAAACAACTCTCCCATCAAGACTTGCCTTTTGCAAATAACAGATATCTGAAAAATCGACACTTAACTGAAACCTCAACAATTATCAAACATGCAAAAGTCTGCTGTGACCAGTTTTATACCTAGTTTGCATTGTGACCTCAGGATGTCAGGACGTTTGTCCCCTGTTCCCCGTGGTCCGATGTTTCCATTGTGATGGAATGGGATTCTTTTGTGGGGTCATAAGGAGACAGTTAGGACAGGCACGAGGTAATGAAGAGGGCATTGTCAAGGCTTGTTATGTAGCAGTAATTCTTTGCATTCTCCAGGCGGCTACAACACGAGACTGCCATGCTGCTGGAATGAGTGTGACTCCATCCATCCACACTGGACCACAACAGTTTGACATTAAATTATTAAAATCTTTACTGAAGTAAATGTGAGCTTGCACTTACAATTAATCACATTTTAGGCATATAACTGATTAGTGGAGTGCTCAGGCTCTGCATAAGGCCAGTTAGATGGAGCGCTCGCTGCCCAGGTGACCCTCTGATGTGACATTAAGCATGGAGAAATATGCTTTTTAAAGACAACTTAAATCACGAGCAATACATTACCAATGCTAAATGTGCTTGTTAGAAACGTTTTAACAGCAGCAGTTAGGAGCGCACCATGGAAGCTGACCACGTATCTCCTAGCAACGCTGCAAATCAAAAGTGAGTCGGCTGCTGCTCTGGGAAACACACTGTTTCCACAAATATGTGCGAAAAAGGTTTTACTCTCTTTTGAAAAGTGGCAAAATGTGCACAATATCTGTAGTACCATTAACATTAACATTTCCTTACACAAAAAGTGAGGAGAATTCAAGAAAAAAACATTTCACTGATGTATATATTTAAGTTAAGCTCCACAGTTAGATTCAAATACATTTAGGTTCACAACCAGATTCATCTTAGACTTTGAGTCTTTAAAAAAACAGTCCATCAATTACTGAAACGTCCTTGTACGCTTGTTCTTATAGCAGACAGCAGGCAGGAAAGCTATTAGGATTCTTTTACAAAGCAGCAGGATGCCCCGCTCATAATGTTGTGTAAGAATAGCAGGTTACCATGAACAAAAATTATTGTTAGACCACAAATTGCTCTCAGAACGTTTGCCCATGTTCAGACTTGAACACATGCAGAGTGCACACGCTCATACACATTGACTAGAGGTATCACAATGTGTTGTGCAGGCAGGAGAAGAATGGATGGAATCTTTATGTCAAGTTGATTATGCGACATTGTAATACATGGAACAATGGATTCTCTCATTTGCTTTCTTTTTTTTCTGATTAGATTCCTTCCTTGCCATCGCCAATTGTGCACACACAGACACAACCCCAGTTTTTCTTGCATTTTTAGTCTATCTTTTGCAGCCAAAGACTAATAAATGTCCATAAAATAGCATAGCAATTTCTTTTTTTCACACTTTCAAATCTTGTGGTCTTCTGCAGAATAGCATCATAAAACTGTATATCCTTGCACCAGGTGTATCCTCTTTTATTTTGCCCACCACCTGTGTGTCAGCCTGCTGCCCACTTGTTCATTTAAACATCGTATCAATGCACATAACAACACACACACACACACACACACACACACACACACAGGGCCACAGCTAGTGCCTGTTTAAACAACAAAGCAATCCCATCATCCTCAGTTCCTCGGGCAACTGACCTCCACACCACTGCTCTCACTAAAACACACACACACGAGTCGTGGGTAACAGGTTTGACCTCTCTGTAAGGTGTCAGGTCTCCATCACGCAGGTGAACACCTTGCAATAACGAGACTCAGTCACACTGTATGTCACTGTAGACACATATTAGTTACCTGCTATTGTTATCGGCCTATAGGTGGAAACAATGTAGTGTGCACACCCGAAAAAACTGTAATAATACTTTTTAGTACAGTGTTGTATCTCACCTGGGGCATAATTCTGTGTTTAGTTTTCACGTTTTAGAGATTCCTTTGGAGACAAATCTGTATTAATCCATACTTTCTTCGCTGTAATACCTAACCAACACAAAGTCATATATTAAAAAGTATTCCTGTGTGTATATTCTGGACTGTCTCTTCTGAAAATTCCACCCAAAACAAAAAAAAAGTGTAATGACTGTAGGGCTCAATTTCCCCCCCAAAATGCAAATACAACATGTATTATTTTAAATGTATAAAGCCATGGGTCCTATGATGGGAAAACCTTCTCCAGACAAAAAAGATATAATAAAAAATTTTGTGATGAACAAAAAACTATCCTAGATTCAGAAGCAAGACAGATCTAGCCCACATTGTGAAACACAGTGTTTCAGACATGTTTTACCATATGACCCAGAGGCAAAGAATATTGCATAATAAAAGTGGAAGAGGCCTAACTGCTGCAAATCTACATGCCCACATCAAACATTATCAGCGGTGGAAGAAGTATGCAAAACCTTTATTTAAGTAAAAATACTCCATTACAAGTAAAAATGCTGTTAAAATTGAGGTGCTATATTATCATATTAGAGAGAAATACTATATGTGTATATATGAGTACATATGAATGTTGCAGTTGAGAGCTACTATAACTATATGCATAACAATGCATTATAAGTATTAAATTATCACATTTTGTTTGGAATCTTAAATCTCAAAGTAACTGTTAACTTTAGATGTCTAATAAATGTAGTGGTGTGAAAAGTACATCTCTAGAAAATGATGGATGCTTATTGGCCACTACAAACATTCCTCTTACCCCAGCCCCAGTGTGTGCCTCTCGTTTATTATGTTGCGAAAAATAAGTATCCAATCTTTGAAAAAGCTCAGAAGGTTGTTTTTCAACTTTTACTGCTGCTCTCAATGCATTTCCAGAATCCTCAAACTTTTCTTCTAACCAGAGTCTTAGAGGCTCACCCATTTCCCACATTGCACCTCTTTTGCCAGATCCAAACAAAGTTGACATACATCATTAGTACATTGTCAAAGAAATACAAATCAGTTATTATCAGTTAAATTGGTATCTTGATGTCTCTTTCCAATATTTTATCTTTTTACCCAGAATATTGCATTCATTTTGGCTACCGGGATAAGGATATACAGTTGCAAGGTGAGAAAAGGGTAATAAAATCTGGTGAAAATGTATTTTCATCCAAATGGTTAATGCCTTCTGAACAGTGGCAAGTATTTTTTAGACCTTGTTGATTTTTCAAACATCGCCTGGTATGTACTTTTCAGAACATTCTTCATGCATGTGTCCTGCATTAGTAGTACAGTTTATACAGTTCCTGTGCAGAGCAGCAATGAAGCTAGCATGTATAAAAGTAAGTATTCACCCTGACTTGTCATGTTAACAGTAGGTGAAGTTGAAAAAGTTGAAAAGAAATATATTTTCATGAAACTTCAAAGTGGAGCCTGCTGTTGCCTTCTGTTGCTCTGTGTCAGCTTCTTTCATCTACAGTCGTGCCTCCTGCGTGACCATTAAAACTGAAATCTCCCCACCGTCTCTCCTTCCCCAGCACTTCTACCACCTGGAGGCATGCCAGAAACACACACACACACATAGGTTTACAGCAAGAGAGGAAGTAACCCCCCACCTCCCCTGTTCCTGTTTCTTGTAGCGTGTGTGTGTGTGTGTGTGTGTGTGTGTGTGTGTCCAAGCGTGTCTAAGCTTGCTGTGTAGAGGCCTGCTACTGTAGGAAATCAGCAGGAGGCAGATTGAACGGCACAGGGGAAAAAAAGCAACACAAAAACACGAGATAGAAGATATTGGAGAGTACAAGCAATAAATACACAGAAAATTATACAGAGAGAAAAAAACTGAGATAGTGACCCAGTCATGAAGATGTGATTGTGGAACAATGCTGGCAATCAAAATGTTTTCTACAGCCTCTCTCCTCCCTCCCTTCCTCTCATCTGGTAGCGGGAAAGAGACGCACAAGCAGCATTTACACTGGTGCAGATAAATATGAAAACTATTTTCTCTTTCGGGACATTTTCTAAAAGGTTTGCATTCACATTATAGTGCCTAAAACAACTAAATAAAAAGTTAAATCTCAAATAAAAGCTGTGTATTTATATTGTAATCATCCAGACCTTTCTGACAGACAAAACAACAAAATAGAGACATCGTCATGGCAACATTGTGTCACAAAGCTGCGTGGAGGGTCATAAATACTACAGCACTGAGATCCATCAGTGCTTTGCTGAAAGCTAGCATGTTGCCTGTGTTCATGAAACGTTTGTCACATACAGGCATATAAGAGTGTTACCGTCCACCTAACGTTGAGGTGTGGATTTGTTGAAAAGAGAAAAACATGCTCAAAAAATGATGTGCGTTAAGGTTAAGGACAGAGTCTCAGAGAAACTAAAATAAATAAAATTGAAAAGATAAGTGTCTTATTTAAGTAATTGGCTATGTTCACATCTGTACAACGAGCAAACAGAAAGTAAAAGATTCTGCAGATGGACACCTCTCACCACTTTTGCTTCCACCTTCCCTTTCTCCTTCTCTCTCCACCCCAACCCTGGTCAGCTGTGTTTGTGCATAAAAGAGAATAGGTTAAAGATCAAACACACACATTCACAGAAACACACGATACTTTCCATTGCATTTGCATCCCCAGATTTTCATAAATTTGTTTAAGCACCCGGCCACATGAGACAATGTTGGACAGAAAAAGAGCTGATAGAAACACACTGAAAATTGAAAATCGAGAAAGAAAAGAACCTGTGATATTTAGGTCAGGAGTTTTGTCACTTTCAGACACACACACACACAAAGAGGGCAGAGCCACCCAAGCCCCACAAGTCAACAAGGAAATGACCACTAGCACACTGATAAGGCCGCCATTAAGGATATATAATTTACACACTGTAATTTTCATCATGGTTTATCAGCACTTTCACTCTCAGCTGATGAGCACACAGACACACCTACAAAAAACACACACATGCACAGATCCAGCCTTGTGCACACTTAGAGACTGTGTAGTCACCTAATCAGTCTAAACCAAATATTGTATGATCAAGGTAAGATTGTTAACATGTCTCTGTGTGTGTGTGTGTGTGTGTGTGTGTGTGTGTGTGTGTGTGTGTGTGTGTGTGTGTGTCAAAGAACAACAACTGTTACACACAAAAATAATAGAACTGTTATGTAGCTGAATGTTTGTGAGTCTAATCGTTATCATTAGAAAGACTGACAGTAAAATCATATTTCTTAAGGTTTTGAAAACATTTGCACACTTTCTTGAAGCTGAAATCATGTTGGTTGCCAAAAAATAGCGTTGATAGTTAGCGATAAAAAAGCGTTTACCAAATAAGCGAATATTATAACCATGAGTGAGATAACACGATTCTGTCCTTTAACCATTCAAAAGTGAATTAGGATAGCTAAAAATAGCCATTAGCACAATACATTTTCCTTGTTACATGTCCTATTTCTAGATATTTAAATTTATTTATTCCAGCTCCACTCATTAATATTATTCTAGATTCATACTTTGCTACATTGAACAGGTTCAACTTGACAATTAACTTGATATTTGACTGATTTAAACATGAGATGTTCGCAAACATAGTGTCATGTCTCATCTGCACAATCTCTAAAGGAAAACGGAATAGATAAATTAAGAATAAATAGCCTTACTTTGCTGCAAACATCAGCTCCAGTTTGTAATTGTATGCCTTTCTTGATGTTAGATTTAATGCTCAGTCACATATACCAAATACTTTTCATTTTTATTGCAGAAAATGCAGTGTGGCTTTTTGTCACTGTGAATGTGTGTGTGCACAAATGCAGAGGAAAACCCTTCTATCTGACACTGTACGGCCAAAAATAGGCTGCTAGCCTAGCTAATCTTCCTTCCTTTACATAAACACTCTGATGCACAAGGACACACTGGCTTCCCTTCCTTGGAACAAAGATATTTTCATTGTCATCACGACTGACCCCCCAACTGTCAAATTCAAACATACATAACAAACCCAGACTGAGAGATAACAATAGTTATTCTGGGTTTATTCTGTTCAGGCAGCTTGTCAGGACAGCTGAGACGGAGCAGGGGACACCGCCCAGCCTTCCATCAACCAACAGATGACCTCTTCTCTGTCCTCTCTACTGACCTCTGACCTCTTTAGAGTGTGTGTGTGTGTGTGTGTGTGTGTGTGTGTGTGTGTGTGTGTGTGTGTGTGTGTGTGTGTTTGCTCACATGTACGCAAGTTTTCATGCCTACAGCATTGTGACGGAGACTGTTTAAAGTGTGAAGGTTCTGACTAGTCAAAGGTCAAGTGAGGAAACTATCCCCACAACAGCACACCCCCATCTCACATTCACATGCACATGAACATTGCACTGCCCTCTACTTTAAAACATCAAATTGAGTGCTGCCACTTATAATTTACTAACCTCTGGGATGATATTGATTTTGTCCATTTTTTACTTTACTTTTGTTGTCTTACTAGCAGGTTTAAGAACTTCTGCCAGATGTTGTAGATGCTATTCCATGTTCATCAAACATAGCAGAACTAAGTTCAGTAGTTTGGGGTGGGCTGTTTAGTTAGTTTTGTCCAGGGAGCAGGGTGGTGTATCTGGTCAGTGGTTCGAGTTGCGGGCTGGTGAGACGGAAGCTAGGGGATGGAGGCATGAGGACAGGGTTGATGTCTGGGATTCCTTTGGCTGCAGTCTGACCAGAATAACTGCAAGTGTTTGCAAAATTCCTCTTCCACTCGGACTGCCTGTGTGTGTACACATGCAGGCTCATCTATATTGCACAGAATTGTACATATAATACTGTACTGTTTTGCAGTAATGAGTGAGTGTATTTCCCAAAATGTCAAACTATTACTTTTAAGCCTATCACTGGCAACCCCATGTGTATTAGAGGAAGCATAAAGCTGACTCTGCACCCTCAGAGGGAGAGCAGCAGCAGCAGCAGAAGCAGCAGCAGGGATTAAGTGGTCTTTGCAAATTAGGACAGAATAATGTTATTTGTTTTCTTAGCATTTCATTTTTCTCTAACCCTTTTCTGAAAATGTATATTCTGTGAATATTAATTTAAAAAAACTATCTTACATATGATCTTAATGGATGACCAATAGAGATTTGCATGTGTTATCAGTCCACACATCAGTGTCCACACACAAAGACTGTATGCACGCACATGTACACAATATGTTCTTTATGATGGCGAGCAATGATTTTGCATAAAGTCTATGTTTAATGCATGTGAGTGTGCGTTACTTTGCATTTTCGTTGGGTGTGGCCTGTGTAATAAACATTCCTGTTTCTCGGGTGAAAAGGGAACTTTAAATATCTCTTAAAACAGAACGGTAAAACGGCTTGCAGTTTATTAAACTTGAATGTCAAACTCTTCTCATTCTCTACAGAGACAAACATGTCATGTTCTCAAACACCAGACTGTCAGCTAACAAGGTGCTGTTAAAACAGTTAAAATAGTCTCCGAGGGGATGACCCGACATGACCGTAGCAGCTGAGAATTTCATAAGAGAAGGAGGAAAGAGGAGGATGGAAGGAAAGAGGGGAGGATCTGAGGCAGGAGAACGACTGAGGAGGAACCCAAACCACACAGAAGTGGTTGTTAGAAGGACTGAACCTATGCCATTCTGTTATTCTGCTTGTGGGGCAGAATCTCTAACCTCTGACTCTCTCATTCGTTTCAGTAAGATCACTGTGTTGGCACCGCAGGAAGCCGCAGAGAGCTCAGCCAAACAACTGCTCTACATTCTATGGAAAAAATCGCAACTGCCCTCTAGAACAACACATATGACCATATTGTCTGATCTAGCGCTCCGGTCAGCACGATGACATCGTTTGTCAGTTATGATCTCATAACACTATGGTCAAGGTTTGTTTAGGTTAAGGCACAAAAACGACTTGGTCAGGGGGGGCTAGGGAAGGATCATGTTTTGGGTTACACACTTAGTCTAACACACTAAGTTAGAAAAAGTGTGGGTTCCATTGCATTGTTCTTCCAGAGGGCAATTGTGCGTCTGAACATAGCCTTAGACAAGAGCAGCAGTTCACCAGGAGAACTGAGAGGCTTGGTGGAGCATTCAGATGCAGACGCCCATGCTGTACTCATACTGCTGTCACAAATACAGGGATTTTGAAGTGAAGCGTGCAGAAACTAGATTCTCTATGGACATGGTAACAATGTCTGCCCTCACAATCACAATCACGCAAACACATATTGAATAACCAGAAGCACTTTACACATCTCTAAGATACCTGAGTGATGTATGTAATGTGATTCTGTATCAGAACTTGATGGCAGTGTTACTCTATGCACATGGGAAAACAATGGATCATTGAGCTAAAACATTGATTGTTGAATTGTACTGATGAAAGAGAGAAAAAGAAGAGTCAACACTTTACATTTATTTTTAAGATCTTTATAAAATATTATAGTGAACTGCACAAACACTTTGGTTGATACTGTATTTTATATGTAGTTTGTTAATAGATGTGTGTTAACAGCAGTGTGTCCAGATTAAACCCATCTTTTTTCCATAAACGACTCACTTCCTCTTTCCCCCTCATTTGTGTGGTATATCTGTCGTGCCACACTCTTTCTACACACACACACACACACGTGGGGGGGTGTCATTGTTCCTACTGTGATGACTGCTCGTGCAGCCACGGCTTAACTTTTGTGCTGAGCAACTCTGTAACCAAAAAATAGACGTTAGTGTGTGTGTGTGTGTGTGTGTGTGGGTGTAGACCACTTGCTGAATGGACAGTATGTGTCTGACTTCGTGATGGACAATCTATTCCACTGATAGTGTGTGTGTGTGTGTGTGTGTGTGTGTGTGTGTGTGTGTGTGTGTGTGTGTGTGTGTGTGAGACAGAGATTTGACAGATGATGTTATCGCCCAAATAAACTGTGTGTACTTACAAAAAACTCACAACATCTCACACGCGTGGTTGTAGACTTTCTCTTACTCGCAGTCTTGTTTTAATTGTATCTTCTGTAATAAAATATTGCATCTTATGCCGACTCATCCATTCCAAAAAAGTGTCCAATAGGTTTTCTCCCTGTCTAGAGATTTAGCAGGTCATTGTAAACTGGATAAATAGCAGCTTTGAGTGTCTTCTCTCTCCATTTAAAGAGCTAAGTCAACCTTTTAGCACTTCAATTAAAGGGTGTGAAATGGCATGGGAGGAAAAGTGAAGGGGAAATAGGAAGGATATGATAGCCATTTCACCAACTGCTCTTCCAAAGTAGTCTCTCCTCCTGCACTGTTGTTTTTATCTGCTTAGACTTTCATGTAGCCTCGAGGGATAAATCACACACCTAATGACACCCCTGTCTTTGCTCTGTGTCTCTCTCTCTCTCTCTCTCTCTCTCTCTCTCTCTCTCTCTCCCTGCTGCACCCCTTGCTTACCCTATTCATGTCTTTGTATATGTCTGCCTCAGTGTCTGCCTCTATCTGTGTTTTGATCTCTATTTTTATCTTTCTCATGAAATGCTCTCCTATCTGTCACTCAAGGACTTTTCTCACTTTTTTATCATTCGGCATCAATAACATGTCCTCCTCAATGTCCACTTATCACAGCTGCACTGATATAATGTGTAATATTTTATGGAAACGTACCGACATAATTTGACCTAATATGGATTCTTAGTGTCATTTACAGTCTTTGAACTCCCATTTGATGTCTATTTTTTTCTCCTTTCTTCATGGACGATATGCGTCCTCCACTACATACAAATCAGCGTCCAGACAAAACAGTAAGAGTCTTAATTTACTGTGTTCTGGCCAGCTGTTGGTTGACAACTTGCCATGTGTTTGAAAGCAGCAGTGAGCAGTGAATAAAGCTTGTCAATGGTTTGTGTGAATACATTTGTCAGTTAGTGAAGGATATGCCCAACACAAAGAAAATATCACATTACACACTCTCGATAGGGCAAACAATTGGGGGAAGGGATGGCACACACACACAGGCACAGGCACCTAAATACACAAACTTACACATGGGGGAAAAAACAGAAATGTGTTGGATACTTAAGACACTCGCACATGCTGGTAATGGATCAAGGGATGTTTAACTCACACACATTTTACACAAACACGCACGCACACCTATTCTTCTAGTCGTTGTTCTATTGCAAAGCCAGGTAAATGATATTCTGTCAACCAATCACCTTTTCATACAATACCAGGCAACCAATTAAACAGCTTGGTCACAAAGTTTAAATGTGTTTGAACAGAAACAACTGTGGACTAAAAAGACCCACAAATCAATAGATGCATCACACACACCTGCACGCACACACACCTGTTGTATGAGCTCCCAGAGTGAGAAACGTTTTACAGAGGTGGAGGTTATGTGTTATGAAATTAAATTTTACATTTACATGTAAATACTACTGATGTTAAAATCCCAGATAGATCAACTTAAACATTGCACCTGATTACAACATACTTTGTGTCAGAAAAGTTTGCCCTAACCATAAAGGAATGTGCACTGCATAAAACCATATAAATCAAATCAGATCAGTTCATTTTAGCAGCTTTAATTCAGAATCAATCTTTATACTTTATTGATCCTAGAAGGGAAATTGCTTTTTGATACAGTTGCACTGCTCAATAAAGTTATTGAAAAAGGAATAATAAACAGTAACTTATAGAGGGTGTAGAGGGTATAGAGGTGTAGAGGTGTAGAGGATATAGAATGTAGAGGGTCCAAATATGGTTGAACCAGGGGCCGAAGCTGCTCCAGGACGAGTCTTTCCAGGGCCTTCATGATGTGGGAGGTCAGTGCCACAGATCTGTAGTCCTTGGCTCCACTGGGGCGTGGAGTCTTTGGAATTCAAAGTTATATGAAAGTGAAATACAAGTCCCTTCTCCTGGTCTATCTGTCTTTTTCTGTGTATGTACGTTTGTGTCTATGTGACTAACTGGCACATCTGAATCAACAGCACCCCCTAGTGGACACAGTTAGTCAACGTGCGCTCCAATAATCATCTGGACAAAAAGTGGTGGCAAAGTTTTGGCTCAATATAAGTCAGTTTACAATAATCTTGTTTGGTACACCACTGTGGCAGCTCTTCATAAGACAAGTGAGATTTGACGAATTGTCATAAAACTCAGCAGGTTAAAACTTTAACTTTAAGGTGTTTTGTGGTCTTTCTAGGTATGACCTTGTAAATATGTTATAATGTCAATTAATGTACTGTTTTGGTTGCAATTTTCAGCACTTTACTTGTTTTATGATAAAAGAAGTCATTCGAAGAAATTCATAACCACTAATGGCATTGTTTTACATAAATTGTGGAGTTATCTGGGGTTTGGTTTTTTTGCTTTTGAAAAATACATTTCAATAAGTTTAATTTTGTATGTTACCTATATTCTGTTGCAATATAAATAAAGCAACCCCAACACTAGATTGCAGAGTATTATCTAAAACATGACTTTTTTTTAAATTACTAAATAAATAAATGATTTTTCAAATGAACTCTCTTCTTTGCTTGTCTTTTTTTATAATGTTAAGAACAAAACAAGAAGAAAGTGACTGAAATCCCTTAACCCAAGTAACAAATAATATATAAATCGTATATCCTATATATGTATATCAAAACTCCCAGACCTTTGGTAGAGGACCGAGCTTGAAGGAAGAATAGACCGGGCGAGTGGACAATAATATATATAATATAACTAACCCAAATATATATATATTTAGACTGCTGCATGACCACACAAGTGATGTCAGTTCAAGCCTGCAACTGTTCACTGCTTTGCTAAAGATATCCTAAATTCTGTAGACCGCATTTATTGATCATAAATACAGTAAGTGTCATCCTGTGCGTTTCCGGAACCTTCGTAGGGGGAAGACTGACGGAAGAGCACTCGTGCAAAAATGGCAGACGTACCAAAAGATGCACCTGAACGTGAGTTTTTAAACTTACATTTCTTTTGGATTTTTACTTCCAAGACAATATAGTTGATTCTCGATTTGACGTTTTGTAACATTGTGTTTGCTGTAACGTTTTGGCGGCTTTTAAACAAACGTCTCACTGTTACAAACGTCTCTGTTGCTGCTGGCAACACTGTCACGTTACTCATAATATTCCTGTTTGTTTTCAGGGTGCTAAGTATCCAGGCAGGGTATCGGTTAGCTAAAATAGTATTAAATATTCATCTGGGCTGGTACTGCTGGGGTCTTTTACATCAAATTTAAACAAATAATACAAAAGAAAATTAAATAAAGTTCAGTGACGCAGTTTATGAAGTGTTTTTCTTACAGCTATTCAATAAACGAATTAATGTCATTGCTGAAACTGGTCATTTTCGCCTGAACCAGGTATAATACATACACATGGCTACTTAAACAGTACTAAATGTGTTTGTTTGATGAGCTGCCACACTAACTTACTTCCTGAAATGTTGCTGAGTCATTGTGAAACCCTTCTCAGTGTGTCAGTGAGCAACAAGACAACAGTTACCATCTGTTATTTCTTCATAACACACCGCATTTGATTATATTGTTCTGCAATGTGAATTTATATAATTATTATAAGAAATTATATATTCTACATCCCAGAACCACAGTCCCTAAACATCCAATTTCCTTAAATTCTTCATTTAATTGTTTTATCCATCTCTTAATTGAAGGATATTTAATCATGTTTTTTATGGTTGCACCTCGCCATCAAATGGAAATGCTGTAGAAACCTTGTCTAACATTTCCCCCAAATTTGGCATGACATGTTTGATATGTTTGGAAACTTCTTCACTAGAACCTAAAAGAAAGTCCTGTGGATTTGATCAAAGTTTAGCTGCACGACATGAGTTTGAAATGATAGGCCAACCAGGAGGCAGGAGCACTGAAGAGGTTAAACAATATATAGTTCAGCCACCAGAACATGTCTTGGGTTCTGATAACTGATAACTCTGTTTAATCCTTTCAGACTGCCCGGGTACAACAAGTGAACAAGCAGGAAAGTCATCATCATGTGAGGGCTGTCCCAACCAGAAAGTGTGTGCTTCTGGAGCCGCCAAGGCCCCCGACCCTGGTAAGACCGTTCCCACATCTTGATATTATGATCCACTAATATGTTGGACTGACATTTTAATCAAGTTACTTCACTGTCAAGCTGATTTTAAATTGCACACGTTAGAAGTATTTCCCTTGGAGTAGTGAGCAAATAAAAGATGATTCAACAAATCATTGTCTTTTGATATTTGAATTAAGCAAATAATAAAGCAAATATTGTTTTAAAAAAAGGAAGACAAGACTGTGAATACACTAAGTGGGTACAAAAAGTGGAATATACTAAGCAGGCCTAGTTCGCTAAGTGCACAGAATGTCCGCAGTCAGGGGTGCACAGAATTCACCATGCGGGTCAACAGAGTTAACCCTATTTCAGCTGAAAGGACAGAGATCATACACCAAGAAGCATATGAAAAGTAAGTATCCCCTCTTCCTTTCTCATTGCAGCCATAGCAGAAATAGGAGCGAAGCTGTCAACAGTCAAACACAAGATCCTCGTACTGTCTGGAAAAGGAGGAGTAGGGAAGAGTACCTTCAGCGCTCACCTGGCCCACGCCCTTGCAAGTGACAGCACGAAGGAGGTAAAGTTTTGGCTTAATTTTTTTTTTGAAAAGCCGCTGTGGCTTTGTGGTTTACACACAGAGCTGGCGGCTCTGTGTGTAAACCAGAGCCGCCAGCTCTCTGTAGAGAGTAGATACAATTATAAAACAATCATTGCTAAACTATTTGCTTGAACTCATGTTACTGCTACCTGTGATGTCTGGAACAAAATCATGTGGTTTCTGGTTTCCTTAGAAGCTGCGGTTTTTCACTGTACCTGAGGTTAAACATAAACACGGTTACTGTGACCTATAGATATCTACTAAGTGCCACTAGGGGTCAATGCAGACATGTCTTAACTGAGGTTTAGAGTTTGTTTAAAAGAAATTCAGAGGCATGCTATACGTGTTAGAAAACAATTACTGAAAATGTGAAAAGACTGAACTATGTAGTACTGAATTGTGGAGTTAGAGCGTTAAACTGGGCCTAAAGTCATGGCTCGATTATGCACTGGAGCCCATCCCCCCACACCCCCACCAACACTACATAAATACTTGAGCTTTGTGCTACTGTGTTAACTTGTTGAACAGAGTCTGACTCTCACCCTGGCTCAGTGGTTACAGATTATGTGAAGATGTCATAGCAACAATCACTTGAATGGAAAAGTGTGTCCAAACCTTTGACTGGTTCTGTATGTGTTAATTATTGCACCAGCATTAAGTCCAGTATGTGCAAGGATTTGTTTCTGATTTAGCTGGCTAAGTGTGGATGAAACATACAGTATTGGTGTTACTTCTGTATGTTCTTAAAGTGTTGTCCTCTGCTATCCTAATATTTGCATCTTTCCCTTGTTCTGTGGGTTTAACGTGTCTCTATCAACAGCACTGAACACCTCACGAAATCGCTGCCTCTGCTAAAACCATGTGCCGCTGCATATTTAGCTGCTGTAGTACAAAGAACCTCAGCCCCGTCAGCCGTCCTCCTCTCCCCTCTGATCTCCAGTTTTATCTTTCTGGGGTTCAGTTCACTCTGCTTGAACCACCAATAAAGCCTGATCTCATTTTCAGTGTAATTATTGCTTGTTATTAATGCTTGTTGCAGACGTACAGGATTACAAAACTGAGCCGAAGTTTAAGATCAGTTCAGCCACTCAGACTCCACTACTCTGGAGACTAAAGAGTCTTTCTGCTTTCTCTCTTTCTGTCTGTTTTTAGGTGGCTCTGCTGGATGTAGATATCTGTGGTCCATCCATTCCTAGGATCATGGGCTTAGAGGGAGAACAGGTTAAGTAATGTGTTACTAAGAATGATTTGTAATAATAATAAGTAAATATCACAAACCAGTGCAAAGGATGCAGCCCAGTTTGAGATTCCTCCTGCATTCATTTCTCACAGGATCTACTTTTCCACCACACACATTATTCATTATCTTCATGTAGACCTTTTTCTGTCGTGTGCACAGGTTCACCAGAGTGGCTCAGGCTGGTCTCCTGTGGTGAGTCAATTCAAACAATGCTACTTTATCTTTTTTATTGTTTAATTAAGAAATTGAATATATGATAAATATATATGTGTGTGTTTGTGTTGCAGTATGTGGATGACAACTTGGCGGTCATGTCTATTGGCTTCCTGCTTAGTAGTCCTGATGATGCTGTGATCTGGAGAGGACCCAAGAAAAATGGTAGTGTGTGTGTGTGAGAGAGATATTGGTTTTACTTCTTCCACATTTCATTCCTCTGTAACCTGTGTGTTGTTGGTCTAAAATCAGGGATGATCAAGCAGTTTTTGAGGGATGTTGATTGGGGGGAACTGGATTATCTCATCGTGGACACGCCTCCTGGCACCTCTGACGAACACCTGTCAATTGTCCAGTACCTAAGCTCCACCCACGTTGATGGAGCCGTCATCATCACCACACCACAGGTAGCACACTCACACACACACACAAGCTCAGACAAAGAACCTATAAGAGTTAGCGCAATAACGAACAGCAACTGTATGGGGAAATTCCACCCTCAGATTTTCAATTCAATTTTATTTATATAGCGCCATATCATAACAAAGTTATCTCAGGGCACTCAATCACATGGAGCCGGTCGAGACCAACTTCCACACACACAAAGACCCAACGTTC
>JAVQJL010071589.1:0-61180 GCA_036024295.1 Nannoperca obscura | reverse complement strand
TGACTGTGAGATTCTACTGTAATTGACGTGACATAATCAGCTAGATCACTTCTAGAAGGCACTCTGTAATGTCGAAGAACAAAGCACACAGGCCATTGTACATGTCATGTACGTATAGTGTTGTCACAGAGTACTGTTTCATTACCCTCACACCAGCTTACAGCAAACACAGCCAGACCCGTTTGAGAATTAACGTTAATTATGTGATGCACTGGTGAGAAGGACTCAAAAGTAATGACTCAGAGGCAGACGAAAGGTTCCAAGGTTTATTCCAAGGTTCGGTATACAAAAGTCAATCCAGATGGGTGCAAACAAAACCGACAGGTGTAAGGCAAAACGAGAGTCAAAAACGAAAAAAAGGTAATCAAACAAGTGAGCAAGAGGAAAACTCGATGAAGAGCATCAGCACGAGGGTATGAAGACAATCTGGCAAATGACACGGGTAAAATGGCAGGTGTAAGTACAGAGGTGGCTGATTGTTTATGGGAAACAGGTGGTAACTTGAACACAGGTGACTGGTGATTCTAGGCAGGAAAAACACAAAGACAGGAAGTAAAGCAAACAAATCCAAGAACAAACAAGTTACCAAAATAAAACAGGAAACAGAGTCAGCGATGTAACAAATTAGCTACAGCTGCTTCAACCCGCTGCTCGAGACCTTTTTCATTTCAACTGGCAAAAGTGACAGTAAATGTTGGCTGAAAGTGAGAAAACAGTTTCCTACATGTTTTTCCACTTCACTAATAATAATTGTGAGGAGAGATAAAAGTTTCGATAAGAGATTTTATAACATCGGAGCTTGATAAATCTGGGTATCCAGATCCTAAATGGAACCTGCTAACATCTACTGTTGACTCAGTCTGGACACTTTTCTACGTAATCAAGACTTTTGCTGTTGATTCTTTCTAGAAAGATATGTGCCATGTAATGGGAAAACTGTAAAAAGCACGAATGCTATCCCAGAAGGTGTCGTAATTTATGTCACTTGAATGCTATTAGAAATGTTGAGGGTATCACTGTCACTCTTCATTTGTAATTCTGTTACTGTGATGCATATTGGACGAGACTTCGTGGATTTACATTTCCTTTAGTGTTACTGCACGTTGATGATTATTGATGTAAATAGGTTTCTGTGAAGCTCTGGTACAGTATGGCATTGACCCATGATAAACGTTCCCTCAAGCTTCAGTGTTACCATATGTGCAGAGAGACCTGATCACCCTGTTAGATGGTAGAGTCACTCATGTTTCCAATTGATATGGGTTAAGAGTCATAATTTAACCATTCATTGTTGGAAGTGTAGATACCTCAAGGCCTCTTTTGGACCTTGATCTGTCAATCTTTTAGACCGCATAAAAATGAAGAAGTCTATTAATAGAACGTGGGGATTTCACAACTTCAAAATGTGACGTTTGTTTCCACTGAGAGCTGTGGCTGCGCCCACATGTATCTGTTCAGAAGTAAGGGAAGATTTTATGGTTTAGATCTGGTTGAAATTGTGGGTTTATACTTGGAAAATATATACATTGAGTCATGAAATTCATAGCTTAGATTGAGTCCGCATGCATCTAAAGGAAGGGAAATTCCAGTAGCACATGTGCTGAACATCTTGGAGAGGAATTTTGAGAGACCTTGGGTAAAGCAAGGTTGCACGTATCCATTACCTGCTGTTTCCAAATATTGCATTTGGGTTACCATAAAACAGCTTAATAAAGGTGGAAATGACTGGGACTCAGTATATGGCTGGAATTGTCCTCAGTCAGCTTTATCCTCCATTCTCTCTTTTGTAATGTGTGAGGATCGCACATAAACGTCTTGCAGAGGAATTTAAGACACCAAACAGGGAAAGTCCTTGAGCGATGCACTTCTGCAAAGCCAGGTGTTGCCACTGATGTTTATGTGTCTAAAATATGATACAGACAGACACAGTGGCATCTTAAGTGAATTCTTCCGAACTGTGGGCTAGAATTCAGTCAGCAGGAGCTGCACAAAACAAATTTAAAATGATTTATCGCTTTCTTTGTTTCATTAAACCCCTGCTTGGGGTTGATTTATGTTCAGCCACTGGAATGCATTGCATGTAATAACACTGTAAGAGCTGTGTGCATGTGATGTAATGGCTTGGGGAGGAATTCTGTAGATTTTAATTACATACTATACTATACTCCACTATACTATAGTTTAACAATGTTTAAATGGGAAAATGAATGGAGTAAAGAATTGCAAAGTAATTTGATGTTTGATGAATCTCTGTTGTTTTTTAATTTGAATATCTTATTAGTCTGAGCATTGCTTATAGTGCAAGAATACAATGTTGATTATTATTATAATAATTGAGTTATGCTGTTTTCTAGTAATTATAGCTTGTTCTTTATAGCATTAATGTAATGGAAATCAATGTTCAAGCATGAGCAGGTGGCATTCCCTGCTATTATGTTATGTATGAATAGCTTCCTCAATATTTTAAAAAGTAGTTTCACAAATATTGACAAAGCCTTCAGTCACTGGCCTTTATCAAAGCATGTAGAAATGAAATCTCATTTTAATTGGAATTAATTACAAATAATGAAAAGAAGCTCTACATACATTGACGCTATCTGAATTATAATATCTCTCTGTGATGGACATAAAAGATCCATGACACCATTAATAAACTTGTCCTCCTCTCAACAGGCCGCGGCAGTGACTCAGAGTCCGACGCCCCCCTCCACAGGAAGATGCCAGATGTCCGCAAAGATGACATGTCGGCACGGCGCACGTCCGTCAGCGAGCCACGAACTGCCATGCCCTTCAACCAGTACCTGCCCAACAAGAGCAACCAGAGTGGATATTTGCCCACGCCACTCCGCAAGAAGAAGAATGATAAAGAGGAGGGAGGACGCAAGAGCTGGAGTACTGCCACTTCCACTATAGGGGGAGACAGACCATTCAGGTAATTAGAAAGGAAGAAACACTTACATGAGCAAGTGCTAGCATGTCATTTATTTTAGACAATTTGTTTATAATTTGGAAAACTGATAAAGTACATTTTAATCTGAGAATGTCCTGAAATCGGAAACCAGCTTCACTATTCTAATGGAATGGTGTTCTGTGCGACTCAGTGCTACGATGTCATAATGTCGAGGGCCTGTGAATAGTTAGAGAATTAAAGATGATAAAAAGATTTCTGCAATAAGACATTGTGCATAATAAGTTTGAATAGTCATGGTATTTTTTATTAGTTGTGCAGAGTAACTGCAAATGCTATATATATATAATTTTATATAATATATTGGTTGGTAAAGACATGAATTTTCCGGGAGGGGATTTCACATATTTCTGGTTGCTGGTCGAATCAGTTTGACCAGAGAAGGTCAATGCTACAACACTACATGACGACCTAGTCGCCTTCTTGCATGTTTTGTGAGTTTAATTCAGCAGGAGAAATAGTAAACACAAGGGAATTAAATATGGGTGGAAGTAGACCATTTAATCATTTTTACAGAATTGATTAAACTGACCAGAATGACTGTAAATGGTGGAAAACAAATCACATGATATTTATTATTGACTAGTTCTAACACCAACCAACATCCTTTGAGGTTAATTCTGTGATTTTTAAACATTTTGCAATAGTCAAATTGCAGATGTCTGCAATTAAATGTTTCTACTGTTGATTATTTTCCTCTGTCTAGTACTCTGCATATGCGAGTAGCTGGCTGAGGCCAGATGTGCGTTTTCATTGGCTCTGACTCTGACGAAGCAAAAGTGTGAAATATGCTGCACAGACAAAAATGAGGGAGATTGAAGTCTTATTCACATTTATTGGCTTGGCATGTCACCACACGAGAGTGCTGCAATCACAAACTTTATACTGTTGAGCATTTCATTGTTAGTAGAAGTTTCAAATTCCTGCTGGCTGAGTGGATCCATAATGTGCTTTAAACAGTTGTAGTATCAGTATGTGCAGTGTTGTGTGTAGTAGAGTGTTAGCGTTTGACATTAATTTGTTTTTGAAGACTAATGTTTTGAGGTTTGGATGTGACATTATTTAGCTGTATTTACAGACTGCAGCAGGAGATTGAAGATATTTAATTAAAAGCCAAAAATTCCAATTAGTCTTACCCAAGTGTTTTTACATTTCCAAAAAGTGCTACAAGTGGGTGCATATACAGTAGGGAAGTGTTGCTGTGTGTGTATTGTGCCTGTGTGTATCACCCAGTGTGTGTTGTGTCCTTCATTTCCCTATTGTTAACTTCAGACATCAAAAAGGCATGTTTTAATTGATTTTGCATTATTGTTGTTTTTTTTCTCCATCTCCTTCCTTTGCATCCTGTCCTGGTGTTTTCCCTCTCACCTCCTTTTACCTCCTGTGTGTGAACCGACTTTTTCCCTCAACACATTTGTGTGTCCCATGTCTCATGACCATCATGTTGCTTCATCATTGTTGCAAATTTTTGCTCCAATGTGATTATTTCTTCCTTTCCTGTGTGTGAATGTGGATGGTGTGTAACAGTCCAAATGAGGTCCCTAGTTTAGATGCCCCACCTGGAGAATCCTCCAGCCTGTCCCCCACTCCGCCCCTCAAACCCCAGATACAGATTCAGAAGGAGAACCAGGCTAAAAAGGACGAGATGGAAGGGGAGCAGACCTCCGCACCTTGCATTGAGATCCCTGCAGCGGGTGTGAGGAGGAGCAGTGAACCTCTGCCCTGTAGCCTCCCCCAGACCCATGCAGAGCCCCCCATGGAGACTGTAACTCCCCTGATGGTCACTTCCGAGCAAAGGTCTTCACCTTGTTTTATTCTCACTACCCCAAATCAGCAGCCCAATTCTCTTTTTATTGACATGATTCTGATTCATTGTTCCTCTAAATCAAAAAATCTCAAAGAATAGATCGTCTTGTAGAATTTGAAATTATTTTTTTATATTTTTCTGATGATAATTTTTTTTAATAATTTTTGAATTTTTAGATGTCCTTAAAGGGGAACTCAACCGATTTTACACACCAGTGTCTTGGGGAGGGTTGGGGAGTAAAAATGTAGGGGGGTAGAGTTAGAAAGAATTTAGCTTACCAGACCTTTGTAGCCCGCTCCTCATCTCTGCTTGAGGCTAGAAGCTCAAGGCTACATTAGCCGCTACTAGTATAACACATCCAAATCTCCAACCGAACTGTCTGCGGTTGAGTTGCATTGTGGGCAATGTAGGAGCCAGGTTTTGATGTGTGGAATAAAAATATATTATGTCAACGATTTCTTTTTTTATAGGAGTGCAATGCTAAATCTGGAGAATTATTTGAATGTTGGCCATGAATTGAGTCAGTAGGTAGGTTCTTATTGCAGCTGAACTTGTCGTAACATGACATGATAGGTGGTTTGTTACAAAGAACCATCTGAGAAGTCCTCCTTGGTAACGGGCAGGCACTTTCAAAAAATACTTGGCAGACTGGTTGTCTGAACCATCTGTCTATCACTGTCTTCTCATGGGCTAATTGCAGGTCAACAAACTGTATGACGTAGTCTCATCAACAAGCTTGCCTTGCGAAGCAGCTTGATTCGCGTGTCAAGTCAGTTCTTTGCTCTTCTGTAAATAAAGAAATTCTCTCCAGTTCTGATATAACTGATGCTATAGCAGCATTTATGCTAACCTCTTTAGATGGCACTTCTCGCTGTCATCACACCTAAATTATGCCCATAGCTGCCACAAGCTATCGGCCACAAGTGCACAGCTGCCTCGCCAGGTAACACTTCAGAATAACTCACTTTCCACTAGGGACATCTAGCCATGCAGGCACTTTGAGTTTCATGTGCAGTTTTTGTGAAATTGTGCCACTGAGACTCATGCCTACACCACCATATGTTTTAGGTGAATGGATTTTTCTTTATGGCACTCAAAACTCTGAAGAACTACACTTGAAAATCTCAGCAGCAGCACAGCTGTCCAAAATAAGTGTCCCAGTTAATCAGGGTAATCTTACTTTGCTGTGAACAGTTTTCATCAGGACTGTTTCTTTGGTCGGAAATTGTTCACATTTTCACAGCAGGTGTTTCCTACCAGCCCTTTTCCTCTTTGGCATTGCCATTACCAGATCATCATTTCCAACGCTGTGCTTATCCAGAGCAATATAACACCAAGTCAGCACGGGGTTCAGTGCTCAATGAAACCAAGTTGCCAGCCACACCAGCCAAGGTTCACACATTTTACATTTGGTGTCAGGTAACAAGGTGAGGATTATGAGCTGCCAAGACACAATGCTGCTGTATATTCCACAGTGCAGGAGTTCACTATGATGCGTGGTTACAATGCCCTTTTGAAAATTGTCATTTTAGGTCAACTGTCCATTGTTATTAACCTAATGCAGCCGACGTTTCATTCACAGTCCTATTGGAAAGTTATTACAGTGACACCCCCAGCAGTTTCCAGCTTTTTCTGGCACAGATGTTATCGCATTGATTGGACTGTCAGTGTTTCAAGGGAGTGAAAAGAATCCTCAGTAAAAATCTGACTTATGTATAGCCTGCGTTCCAAGGAAAAGGGGGATTTCTAGGATGTTTGTTAAAGGCTTTGATATGAGCTTCCTTAGCGGGTAACAGCTTGCATTCTTCCAGAAGAAAACTGAGGCTGGAATGTGTGAATTTTACTGTTGCCAGGAGTTCATGCTTTCAAAAACAGTTGTATAACATCAACATCAGTGTTTGAAGTTGCCCTTTCAAAGTTGTGGTTTTTCACTCTGTTGCTGATATGGTTCTTTCTATCAGTTTGTTTGGGTAGAAGTAGTGCAGAGCTGTGTGTGTGTTGCGCTGTTTACTGTGTTTCTTAGCTTGAGCAGAAATGGCAAAATAAAATGTAACATTTGGAAAGGTGAGTATTATTCATTAGTTTGACCAGGGATTCAGTTGATTGACTAAAAAGCTACAACAAGCATGGCCCAACAAAATACAACTGAGCTGCCATCTAGTTTCCAAATGTATCTGCACACACATTCTAACACAAACCCATACATACAGCTGTTATACACAAAATGTACTGTGTGTGTCCACATACAAATGCACTCGCAGGGAACACGAACATACGACCCACCCTTAGGATGTAAGGAAATGAGGCCTTCTTCCTTCCCTGACCCTGAACAGCCTGGCCTTTTCACAGCCATTCCCCTCCCTACCATGCATTCTGGGAATATATAGTCTAACAATAAGCCTCCCAGAAAGTAGCTGTTCAACACAGGATGACAAACAACAGAGCGTTCACTCAATTTTGCTTTGGTTTTGTGACTCCCAATTTGTTTTCACATCTGCAGTCTGCTCTAAAGGGATTTGTGACCATGCTATGCTATTTTCTCAGATTTATGACTTCAAAAACCTCCATTTAGGCTTCTCCAGAGGAATGCTGTCTGATGATATAAGATGATAACTAGGCAGCAGTACGTTTTAGTTTGCTTTGCTTTCTGCAGTACTCCAGCTCGTTCGTGCTCGGAGGAACTCTTCCACCCTTTGATGACTCTAGCAGCATACGCTTCTGCAACCCCCTTGGTTGCAACAAGCCCCGTCATCTCGTCCGGGAAACATCCACCTGTGACAGAGCAGGAGGAGGCGACTTTGAGGAAGGGAGCCGCCGGTGCCCCGTTAGTCGCAGATGCAGAGCGAGATGAGAAGCGGGGCCGCCCAACATCTCCCAAACACGTCACCACCCCAAGTTCCTCCCACTTCCCACCTGTGCCCGCTACCATGGCAACCGCTACAACAGCAACAACCGATACAGGCCGACGGAAGGGAAGGGCACGGAGTGAAAGTGAACACCCACAAGGAGCGACTTCTTGGTTGGACAGCAATCTTCCAGCAACGTGAGCCCCTCCCAGCAACTACACTACATTTTATGAACTAGAACTACATGATTCAACTTTAAAATCAAAGGATCTCCTATTCCAATGATCCGTTTGAATGCTCAATCTCAGCATGCGACCTCGACCTCAGACAGCAATGCTCCTGTTTGGATGACTTAACTACCTAATGATTGCATGATCTTTTTTACACGAATGCAAATTGGTATTGTTTTCAACAAAAAAAGAACAGTTGTTATTGTACACAGAAAGCATGGAAACTGAAAAATTTGTATTTTTTTCTCATTTCCTTGCTTTTTGTCTATTAAGTAATTTGGAGAAGAAAAAACATTTGAGAATGTGATCTATGCATGACTTTAGTTGGCAACCTTTGATCTCTACAGGAGACCCAATTAGGGGACAATCGCAATGGACAACGAATTGAATTTGTTACAGTTTGAACCAATATGATTTGGCAATTCTTGAATGCATGTTCATCTTTAAATGCATAAATTGGTCCAAATATTATTATCAATCAAACTTTGAACTTTTCCATGTATGCCAATAAATTGCTGAAATGACATTGGCTTTAATGCAAGCCCCACTGTATCACATGCTGACCTCTTCCTACAAAAAAAACATCTGGCAAATAGCCACCTTAGAAAACAATCTGTCTGGTCTTGATTTAGTGAGGCTTCTCTTAATTTAGTTTCCTTGTTCTCTTGTGGCAAGAAACCACAGGCCGCACTTTCTCTCACACCCCTCCAACATCACAGAGGCAGCGCCATAAAAAAAAGGCTGTGCGAAGACCTTTGTGGTCAAGGCCAAACCTACAAGTGGTGGTCACAGACGGAAAGAGAGCCACATCCGACCTTGATGTTGCTCTTGTTGCTGTCTAATAAAAGATGCATGTGCTTTTTTTGAATATACATTTAAGTGCCAGCTGCATTCTAAGATCATTGCCATATGCATCTTTTGTATGCTGGCAGTGTTTTGGTTTGCAGTGATGCAGTAAACTTGTCTTCTGTTCAGCCCTGGCTGTGTTATGGATAAGGCTGCCCCCTTGTGCTTGTTTTCAGGATCATCATTAAACCCACTGACAAATGCATCATAGTGCAAAGACACAAAACCTCGAGGCATGCTTAAAACATTATTAATCAACCTTAGCTGGTACTTTTTCTGTAACTAACTCATTGTTAGATGTGATCACAGTATGTTACTCACTAGCTATCAAATATTCCATCACTGTGTTTTAATATTCACGAGTGAATGACGTGTTCCTCTGGTGTGTGTGCTTGTATTCATTTGTGATTGTGCTCTCTGCCTTCTGTAGATTCAGCCGCAAACATAGTGCGTCAGATGACCCACAGTAAGTCCTTTAATCATTCAGAGGCTCAGCTGTATGGTTTAACGCTGCTCTGCAATACAAAACAGCCCTCTCTATAAGTCATTTAAACATTAATTGATTTTAGAATTGAATTTTTTTCATGCAAGTGGGAACATTTTTTGGTGGTGTCTCATGAGAAAATATTTAATTCCAGTTTTTAATGTCTTTATGTTTGACCATCTTGTAACAGTAGAAGAATTACAAGAATGTACTGTTTTCCACAGAAGTGTATTCCTGCCAGACAAAAAATCCTCTAAAATGCCCTCAAACCCCTCGTGATGCTGTAATTCTCTGCTGACTGTTATTAATTAGTGCTTTATTTAGTTTTGCAGCTCCTGCACAAAGAATTTTCAGGCGAAATTCTGAGTTGTATGAGATAAATTCATCTATAAAACCACACAGAAGCGTGAAAGAATGGAAATGTTCTGCGTAAACATTATTCATGCAGAATTGTGTTTTCATGTCAGTGTTAGTGGGAGTAGGTACGGTGAGTCAGGGACCATGTTTCACTACATTTGTTACAAGATGATCTTATGTGAATTTTCTTTGCGTGAAAAACAAACATCTCCAGATTTTTCTTACTTAAATACCACTTAAATTAAAATGATAAAATAAGTGAAATGAGTTGACATTTTTTACAGTGATTTAACTGTGTCAGACAATGTTCCTAGACCACTTGATCTGAAATGTCATGAAAATATGTTTTCAATAAATCTAGTAGATATTGCCTTTTTTCTGGCGACAATCCTTTCTTCATATTTATAATTTAGATCTAAGCGCCTGCAGTAGTGGCTGTGGAGAGGACTTTGCTGCCCTGACATTTAGTGCTTCTGCCAGCTGCATGTTTCATGTAACACAACCATTTCAACCACCCTCCCTTTGTCCCATCCCCTAAACTAATTTAAAAAATCATCATGCTAATCTCTTTTGCTGCTAATAGCAAATGCAGAAAAGGTGCAGATTTTCATGGAGCAGGAGAGAGGATTCATAACCAGGAGACGGCTCAAATGCACTTTGGAGTCCACAGATTACACCTGTACCATTCACCTGTCCCACTTGCCAAAACTTTTGTCATCTCTTGGGATGAAAACACTCTCCTGCTACAAGTTTCTTCAGTCCATCCAGTGACCATTGGGTTCAATGAAACATCTGGCCATGAGTGAGCACTCCCAAGAGTCAGAAAATTGTAATATTTGATACCATTCCTTTTGTCTTTTTAGGCCAAGCTATACTGTTTGTATGTTTTATGCCAATACCTCACTTTTCTGAGTCTTAAAACCATTATTATTATTATTACACTTCAACTTCATTGAGAAGGACAATTATTGAAGCAAGAATATAATGGTTTTACCCATTATCCAGTCTGTGATGAACAACCAGTACATCTGCATGCTCCTAACAGTAAGGCTGCACTGGACTGGCTCAGCTGTAATCGAACAAAATGCTTTAACATTACTGACTGAACAAATATCAAGACCAGTGTAAACTTTATGAGATGCACAGTAACATCAGAACTTTCACTAAAAGGTCCCTTTAAATGGTGTCTTAACAAATGTTGGAATGTGACATGAAACAGTATGGCATAAATCAAAAGAACAAACCAAATCCAAATTACTTTGAGGTAGAAAGGCTGTTTGATTTGGTTGGACGGGCCGATGGGTTGGATTCTTAATAAAAGTGTGAATGTAATAATGCCTACTGGAGCACTGAAGGTCTTTAAAAGACACATTTAAAGAGCAACTGGTTACAGGTTATCTTTTCGTGATGGATTGGTACAATTTAATTTTTGTTTGTTTGGATTAAATTTGTTTGGATGTTTTCTTTGATGCTACTGTATAAACATAGATTTTAAATTATTTTTCACTTTTTAGCCACTGCTCAGCCTTGGAAAAGGTTGGGGTCACAGTGTTTTACTATGTTCCAGGTGACTGTATGAAAATACAAACAGTACAGTGCACTGGGGCAATTTTATGAAATCTCTAGCAGCATCATAAAAAAACTAAACCATATCCTGTTCTGGAAATGTCAACACATGTTTTTCATCATCCATATTCTCTGTGTGTGTCTCTCCCTCCCTCCTCCTTCCTCCTCCTTCCTAGGAGCGTGAGTATGATCGACATGCGAGGTGAGGAGGAGGCCATCTTGCAGCCCCACAGTCAGGTGCGTCATGAACTGATGCACAACCAGTACAACCAGATGAAGGAAGAGGACGATCACTGGCAGGCTGTGAGTGTTTCAGATTTGTTTGACTTTATGTTACAACTTTTTTACTGTATAGAGATGACATTTTGTCTCATCTGCACGGGTTGTATTTGTAGTCTACATTGTGTCAGGAGTTTATCAGTTATATGCAGTGGTTTTTAGCGCCTGTAGGACGAATCACACACTCCAGTGATTTTTTGCTGTGCCCCAGTTAAACAACTTTTCTAGGGCCTCAGCAGTTCTTCAGGTCTCACAATGCTGCTGACCCAAGCCCTCTTGCCTAGTTTCACTTGGGACTGAAACACTTTCAATCTCTTTGTGTGTGTCAGGACCTGGCCCGATGGAAAAGTCGGAGGAGGAGTATTTCCCAGGACCTAATCAAGAAGGAAGAGGAGAGGAAGATGATGGAGCGGTTGATGTCAGGAGGCACCTGTACCTCTGAGAGGAGGAGAAGCATCAAGACATACAGAGAGATAGTGGAGGACAAGTAGGTGAAATACACACAAACAGGATATTTAATTTGTATTAAGTAAAGAAAAAACAAAGCTGTAGGTACAAAACAATACTAGTCTAATGGAAAACTAGGTCTTAGAAGAGAATTAAATGTTTATTCTAATTCCTGTGAGCGGACACAAAGGTGACAGCGATTCTTCCTGAAGTTCATATAAGTAGGTCTTCCACAGAGAAAATTTGAAAGAGGAAGAGCAGGTTTGCTCGATTTAAAGTGAAGTAGAAGTAGAAGAAATAGGGGTCTTGGTGTGATGGGACTATAGTTTTTGTTGTCAAACGGATCTATTTCTATCTAAATTTAATGTAGCTCAAATGGCGTCAGTTGCTTTGCATTGTACACAGCTGTTTTGTGTTATCCCTTCTGTACCTCCTTCCCTCTTCAACAGGGAGCGTCGTGAGGAGGAGCTTCGGGATGCGTACAGGAGAGCCAGAACCCCAGAGGAGGCATCATCCATCCTTCAGCATTACGCTCAGCGTTTCTCCATCAGTGAAGCAGTCCTGGAACGCCTACAGCTGCCAAAGATCCTGGACCGCAGCATATCTGCTGATCCCTCCTTTCCCTGCTCAGCCTTCCCTCTCTCCCTCTCCCTCTCCGCCTCCCCAACGACCCCAGACCCCTTTGACATGGATCCCAACGGGCCCATGAGGTATCTGCGCCAGCAGTCCGCCCCGGCTCCAAAGTTCACATCTACACTGGAGGCGCGAATCGAGGAGTTTCCTAAAGACTCCCAGCGGCCTCAGATTCGCTCTCGCTCGTCTGAGCCGCCGTCCACCCGAGGCCTGTCGCCCAAACCGGTGCCTTTGCTGACACCCAAGCCTTACTTCCAGCCTCGACCCACAGTGACTGAACCATGGCCCAGCAAGGTGAGACGTGTCTTTATCTCAACAGATCACTTTGCAGTAATACAAATGAATGCATTATTGAAAATATGCTTTACAGCAGCCTCCAAAGGCAATGTGTGCCTTTTGAAATGTCTGGTTCCCACAAGAAAGTCTCCCTAATAGACATTACTCCACAGTGGTAACTCTATTTAGGCTGCTCACACGATCATAATACAGTTCTCTTCATACATACATGAATACATACATGCATCGGGCATGGTTGAGGTCTTCATCACTTTACATGAAGTTTCTTCCCAGTGTTGGCTGAGCTCCTCACAGGCTGGTGGGTACATTCCCCTCCAGCTCTCTTGGCAGTCACATTAGAATGCCACAGAACCCCCATGGTGATGAGCCGGCTGGTTTCCAGGCGAACACAAGACTTCCCCTCCAGGAAGAAGCATGTAATGTTTCAATTTAGCTCAAAGTACTCTCAACAGGAAACATTTCTTTTTTTATCTGGAAAAAAATTGCCAAATGGGAATATTCAAAATGAGATCTTGTGTTTTGGTGTGGCGGGGAGGGAGGGGCAGGATATTACTAGACCTAATGTAGCAGAGTGCTTTTCTGGAATGTCTTGACAGGAGTCTAGGAGGAGCCCGGCTTTGAATGGAGCCCTCTGTTCCCTATTGACTTAAGAAGTTGACAAGTAGGGCCCTCTCAATGTGAAGTGGGCTCCCAGCGGACAATGAGGGCCCACACAGGCTGCTAGGAGAGGGATGAGAAGGTGGAGGCGCAGGGGGGCAGACTGAGAGACTGCATTCACCCAACTGCACCACTGTGTCTTAAGTTACCACTCACTAGGAGCTCCTCACACATACATTAGTGCCTCTTTGTCATAGAGGCCAGCATGGTGTTGTGAGCTAGATGAATAGCTAATAACGAACAGAGATGCTGGAAATGACCACGGTCGAGGACACTGGGTTTTTAGACATGGGGTTTATTTTAATTCTTTGGTTTGTCATCAATTAAGTTTATTTGCTTTTGAAAATATATTCATCTATAACAACCTCATTGTAGCTGAACTTCGGGCAATGTTTTCTCTTAATGTTTCATACCTTTAAACCAATTTTTCATCCTCCTAAGTGATATATTTCAAGTTAGGGCTGGGAAATAACTGAATTTAACTAATTATAAACATTACGAATCTCATACAGATTGTAATTTGTCATATGTATTAAATTTAGAATAAATAGATCATAGAATTTTTTTCACAGAATAGAGGCATTATCTATTAAAAAGAAATGTAATCCACCAGTTACCCCACCCTGTCCAACTCTTCAACCGGTCATATTGTTATTAATCAGAACAACATATCAGAAGTGAGACAATACAAGACAGGACTGGCAAGTCTGTCATGATATACAGTTTTTGGGCAAATCATCTAACCCTAGGGGGAGGTACTGTCTGTTTCTTTGGCTACGTTTTAATATTTTTAAATGATCCGCTTGAACTGCACGTTGGGTATATAAAGTTTATTTCAAACCTGTTCTCTTCCGATTTAGGCGGATTGTTTGCTCCGAGTCAACGGCGACATAGAAAGTGTCGACACTCCCTCCACGCCAGAGAGTCGAGGAACGGAATCTCCTCTTCATTTTCAGGCGTCCCCTTCCAAAACCAGCAACAGCACTGTAGATGCTCCCTCGTCAGCAGCCTTACCAACACACAGTCCGCACGCCTCACCAGGAGGAGAAAGCCTGCTGTCAACAAAGGCTAAGGAGGCACCAGGTGGCACAGAACTGGCTCCTAAGGACGTCCAAAAAGAGAAAGTCATTGAGCATTCATCACCACCCAGCCGGCCCACCTCGCTCCCATCGGTCAGGATCTTTTATAGTTGATTACAATAAAACCTGAAAATAAAACATTGAATCCAATCAAATAAAAATTATAAAAAGGTGATTAGTGTGCTAGAAAAATCCTAAATTAATCCCTTAATCTTTGCTCTCTTGTCAGCAATCATTTTGTTGGTGTCATTCATTCCTGCACCTCCTTTTACCTAACAGTTCAAGACTAACATACTGCTACACAAGGTCATGGGTATGCTTAGTTTACTTACAGAAAACAGCCTAGTTATGTCCATTCAGAATATATGTAATTTGTAACTCTCAATGACAAATGTGATTGGTTGGATCCAGTGTAATGTTTAATAGCATAAAGGTTGTGATACTTTGCTGTTGAATCAGTTTTCTGGCGACACAGTGCTTTAAGTCTGTCCACACTGCTGCAGAAAGCCCTGAATTAGTTCATTTGGAACTGAAAGGCCTCTCGCTGTGTACATACATGAACGTGTGTGTGCATTTAGTTATTCCCTTCCTCTTCTTACAGAAATTAAGTAAAACACTAGAAATCAGAAGAAGGTACCCGTGTGACTCATTTACATACTGTACATCCATTTCTGGTTCTGTAATCTGCTCCTTGTCTTTAGCTGCATTTTAGCATCTTGCAAGGCTTTTGGCAAGTTTATGTGATTATTGGAATCAAGACTGGAATCTATTTTTCTATATATATATATACATCATGCCTCTTGATCTCAGGCTCATTAAGTTCAATTTTCAACTTTCACCATCTGTGACTCTTGTAGGAGCTGCAGAAGCCAGAAGAAAGCTTTGGGAAGACTGGAAGCCAGTGTGTAGCTGCTCCAGAGGAGGAGAAGTCAAATGCTGCAGCTCAACAAACGCCATCTGCAGGTCTCAATAGCATGCTGCTCTGCTGACTCCTTGTGGTTACTGGTAGATGTGATTACTTGTCTATGATTTTAAGAGTAGTGATACAATTCTGTTGTCTGTGTGTTTTCAGAAGCCAAACAAGTAAAAGCGGAGCCATCTGGTCAAAACATCTCCAACCTTGTCCAGTCGGAGGTCAACACACAGCAAAGTCAGCCGATAACTTTAGAGGTGAGGTTGCTAACCAAACTAAGAAACTTTTGTCACCAAACATATCTAAAGAAATGATCACCGGATAATCTTTGAATCTCCCTTCAGGCAAGCGTTTCCAGTTCCCAGGAGACATCACAGGAAAAAGAGATGGTACCAAACTTAGCTGCTCCAGGACCTTTTGGATATCACCCATCAAAGGAAACAACAGCAGGTTAGTGAACTTGTCACTTCAAATACTAAGCCAGCAGCTTCTTTTCCATACATCCCCTTGTTTTCTGAGTTTGATTAGCATTTCCTCCTTGCTGGCTTTTTCCCCTTTTGCCTTTCAGTCTGACACTGTTTCTGTTTCATTGTACAAGCAAGATGGTTGAATCTGAGTTAAAGGGTGCAATAATGTAAAACTATTATCAACCTTGTTTGGCAACCTGCACAAACTCCTGCTTCACTTCCTGCACTTCTAATCAGAATCATCTTTATTGCCACATGAGTTTTCACATACAAGGAATTAGCTGTAGCATTTTGGGGCACAACAATAAACAAAGTAAGTAGAAAATATAAAGCAAGTACTGCAAGTCAAGAAGCATAAATAGAAACTAGATAATTGACAACAAAATATGAAAAAATATAATTAACAAAATCAAAAAAATATGTACAGTATGACTGTTATCTGCTCAACTGACAATGATCTCTATTTGGCTCTTACACTAAAGTCCCCATTTTCACTTTTCACAATGTAGATAGCTATATAAGCTAATTAGACCTGAAATCCAACAAAAACATGTATAAAAGAGGCAAACTGTTACTTTTCCAGATATTGTAATTAAAGCACTGCTTTGTTGTCGTCGTCTTTTCTGTCTTTATACAGACTTTTTGGACCTTGTTGGAAGTTAGGATTGTCTAGAAAACACATTGAGTTTTTGTTATATCTGAATACCAACCTCTTTACGGTATCTTATAACTTACAGTATCTTGGGAGCAGAACTATAAAAGCCATCCCTCAATGTCCATACCGACTCCTGGTTTTGACATCTGTTTATCCCTTATTGCTCCTCTCCCTCTTCCCTCACTCCCTCCTTTCCTTCCACCCACTTTATTTTTTTTGCTATAGAGTTTGCAAACAGTGTCAGGTCTCCACTGGCAACCAGCCACCCTAAGTTACGCTGGGACTTCTTCGCTCCGCCAGGTAAACCCCTTAATTCATCGGTGGAGCTCATGTTTCCGTCCCATGGTGCTGAATGCACAGGGTTTCCCTGACGTTTTTTTAAGGGCTAGACAACAGCCCTGCCTTCCCATCTCTTGTTTTCCACTAATTTCCAGAGTTTTGTGGATAATCAGTGATGTGCTCTCTCTCTGTTTAAAATGTGTTTTGGAGTTTCTCATTTGTACTACCAACTATGTACAATGGAGCAAATGCAGAGTTGCTCCAGGTCTAACTCATCTGTGTGTGTTTGTCATTGTTAAAGATTGTACTTCATTGTGGTTCATTATGTTATCACATTGATTAGGATGCATTGTCAGAAGGTTCTTTTTAAATGAACCAACGAAGTAGGTCATCTATGAACATTTCTGAAAATTGTCATGATGACTTAGTTTATAAATTATGGTTTTGATGTTTTTGCCTCAGTGTGCTTTACATTGCTAGCTTTTTCACCAAAAGCTACAATGTTGGGTCTGCCTCAACATCTGGATCAGTCCTACCCAGAGTGATTTGGAAAATGTTTCAGTCTATACACAAACACATCAAAACACAAAGAGAAAATAAAATCTGAAGGGCAAGAAAAAACTACTTACTGGTTAACTCCTGATCTAGTATGTTGATCTTTTTGTAATGGTTTTCTGGCCCTCGTCTTTCTCTTTGTTTTCTTTTATCAACATATTTACTTCTTAGGTTGTCAAACCAACATTTAATGTGTTGTCATTTTTCTATTTGGCCCATAAAAAGCCATTTAGCTGCATCACATGTATTCATAATGCTTGTTTAAATTGTATTTTAATTAATGTTCCCTCGCACACTTTCTCTACAGAAGAGACAGAGAAGGACTGCCGTGGAAACGTGAGTAATTTGGCTGCATAAAATGTTGTGGTCTGACTCTAAAAAAAACCCTTTTACTGCTTCTCATCTGGCTTAATATCTACTGGGTTACAATCAGTAGTTCAGTTTAACATATACTGCATGTACACAGAGATAAAACAGAAGTCAAATGTGATCAAATTCAGGAAAAAATTAAAACTAATTATGTACGTGTGCAGGTAAGATTAAGGGAAAATAACGTATTAAATCAAATATTTCATCTAAATAAAAACATAACCCAAACCAAGAAAAGTCTGAAAAAGACGGTCTGCATCTAAACCTTTCATTAGCATAGTATACATTTAGAAACATTCACTATTTTAAATATAAGGATGATCGTATCTCAAGATGCCATAAAGATGTCTGTAAGCACACTGCACAGTATCTGCTACACATCGTAGGACACACAGAGCTGTTCATGTAGCATGCCAGATGAGGATGCTGTAGAAAACGGCCGAGACTGCTTTTGTTTTCCTTTGTGCTCATCTGTCTCTTTCTCTGTCTTCTCTCTCCTTAGTAGGAATCCTTTGGCTAGCATTGGAGTAGTGCTGTTGTGGTAGATCAACAATTTCTGTCTCCTCCCTTCCCTTCTTCTTTTCCTGTGGTGGGTGTGTGTGCACATTGGTGTTGATCTGTGTGTGTGTGTGTGTGTGTGTGTGTTGGGGCCATACCAATCTATTGATCTGTCTTTGGCTTTATCGGTGTCTGTGTGTGTATGTGTGTCGGGGCCATATCAATCTTTTGGTCTATCATTGGCTTTATTGGTGTGTGTGTGTGTGTGTGTGTGTGTGTGTGTGTGTGTGTGTGTGTGTGTGAGAAAGAGAATGGGGGTCGGTTTGTGGATGTGAATGTGTGCATGAATATTTTTGCGCCATACGTGTATTTGTGCATGCTGTGTGTGTGTGTGTGTGTGTGTGTATGTGTGTGTGTGTGTGTGTGTGTGCGTGCGTGTGTCTGTGTGTGCGTGTGTGTGTTTGTGCGTGCGTGCGTGCGTGTGTGTGTGTGTGTTGGGGTCTACCAGGTGTCAGTGCCGGTGTTGCCCCAGGCCAGGCGGGGTGACCGCTGGTCTTGGGACCCGGATGAGGAGCGTAAGCGTCAGGAAAGGTGGCAGCAAGAGCAGGAGCGCATGCTGCAGGTACACAGTACACCTCCAAGGGTAAAGCATGGCGCATGAGTCTGCAAGGTTATGGGGTTCAGGTCCTAATGGAGCTTAGTGGGTAGAGCAAAGCACCAGCACTGTGAGGATTAGGTGCAGAACTGACTTTTAGCTTTACATATCTATTGCGTTTTAGCAACTGAGTATACAAACAAGTCAGAGGGAAATAAATTATCAGTTGAGGTAAAGTTGAGCCCAGCTTGTTAATTATTAGACCTCACGTGCTATAGACTGGAAGAGATGGTTTTAAGTGGTGTCTGTGTGTTATTCAAACACATAGCTCACTACAACTTCAGCTATAAAGTTTGGCAGTCAGCACCTATAGCTTTATTAACCCATTTGCACAATAAATGTAGGTATAACATGATAATTTACTATTTATCATTCAGCATTCATTCACATTCCACGAGGCTTTGTAAATATGGCTGTGTCAAAGTCATCAAAGCTATCTGTTTTGACATATGTACCTTTGTGGAAGGTAAAAGAGGTTTTCAATTTTTTGTTAGCAAGTGCCGCAGTAGATAATCACATAATTTAAATAAATACATAGGAAAATACATAGAACAGAGGCTCTCTGGGCTTTCTGTTAAAGACTATTATTACAACTCTCTGTCTCTCAATTAACTCTTAATTTGCCTTAATTTTACAATGCATCTGAATGAGAACAGCAAGTCACTAGCACAGATTGAATTTGGTTCAAAGACGCTTCAGATTAAAGCAAATTGCATATGTTATGTTTACCATGGCAGGCAGCTTTTGGGATGAGTTGTTAACAAATAAGCTACGTGTGAGTCAGTGCATATGCCATGCATTATATTCTAGCAAGTATTGATTGGGTGAAAACTATGCCTATGATTCTGGGTTAAAGAAGTATAGTGAAGCAGGTCCTAACTAGATGTTGACATGTAGGCAATCAGATGCTTAGAATAAAATAAAGTAACCTCAAAACAGATTTAGTCCTTTTAACCCAGATGTTTAGGCCTGGCCAGGGATACCAGTCTGTGATTACCCAGAGTGTCTCTTCACACTTTACAAGTCAGTTTAAAAAAACTGCAACAGAAAGAAAACATGCAATATTACATGTAAAAGTACACACACATAGGCATACACGTGTACTCTCACACATAGTAATTTAAAAATAGAGATCATATAACCGAAACAGGGTTGGTGTAGCTATTTGTCAAGGAGGAAAAACTGTCAGTGATTTGGGTTCACAGCCGGGGAAAGATGTATTTTCTCCCTGGATTTGAAAGTATCGACAGAGCTTGCCTTACGAATGTGCAGTGGTAGATTATTCCAGAGAAATGGAGCTGGTGGACAAAGGCGTTTCTGTTTACCAAGCCCTGAAAGTGAAACCATGTAGTAGGACAGTAAGCTGCTGTGTGACAGCATCAGATGGATTAACCACATTTCATTGCTACTTGCACAGCTTGCCTACATGTTTGTTTTATATTGAGCATACCCCAAAGGCACATCCCCACTACTCCTATGTTGCACACTTTGACCACTAGAGGGCGATTTTGTGCAGTGGAAGAACCTTTACTTTGGTTTTATCCACTCACTGTCTGCTCTCATGCACATACTCAGACAAGGACTTTGTCCAAGGTTGCTGCTGTTGCTGCTGCCCAAATCACCCTCTCTCTCCTCAGCCAATCAGAGATGCATCTCAGGTCCACGTATTTTTAAACACCATTAGTATCCATGATATACTGTACTCATCTACAGTGTAATCTTGATAAATAAATCTCAAAAACAGCAGTCATGAGAACAGATTTCTCGTCTTTCCGGTTGTTGCAGGACTGTTTGAGATGAGATAAGCTGAAATGGATGAGTGTGTGGTGCATCAATGTGCTTGTTACCTCCCTGGTTGATTCTGTGTTGTCTCTGCGCCTCGATCTTGGTCTGTCATCTGTTTTGCTTAAGTTGCTTTCTCTCTCAATCTTAGATCTTTAAATTTGGCCTTCTCACAGGGTTCCTGCACAAGTCTTGTCTTGTAAGGTTTTTTGCTTGTCTAGAATAACGTTAGATGTCCATTCGATGTCATCTCTTTTTGTGGTCTTGTTGCCCAGTTACTATTTTAGTATTGTACATCGAGAAAAAATTTAAGGCAGCTTTTGAAATGAAAATTGAGTAGTAACCCTGTGGTGCACAGGCTCTGCATGATCTACGTTTGCCTTGTGTCCGCAGTGCCTGCTTCTGGTCTTTTTGTTTGCTTCGTGTCTCTAACACACACCACGTATCAGATCTCAGCAAGTGTTTAACCATAACAAGAATAGCAAGCTACCTTTGCATTCATTTATGTCTCTAAGTCAAGACTTATATTTAGAGTACACACTGAGGGCATCCCACATGGAAATTGTAAATAGTCCACCGATTATTACAGCAGGATTTACAGGTCTTGGATTAACTGAAGCAGGATACACTAGGCAATCATTTTACCATCGACTCTTTGATGCCAGATATGTCTGTGCATTGTATCTGTTTTCCTGCCGAAATCTCCACCTGCAGACAGTTTAGTCTTCTTCTTCTTTGAGGCTCTATGCTGTATGTCCTGTGTCTGTTGCCATGGTAACAGGATAAGTACCGGCGCGAGCAGGAGAAGCTGAAGGAGGAGTGGGAGAAAGCGCAGAGGGAGGTGGCAGAGGAGGAGAAGAAGTACCACGAGCAGGTGTGTGCATGTTGATGACTGAGGGCTCGTGTTGCACCCGTGATGTGGGGTTTATGTTGTTCGACCGTGTTTTCATTATAAGTTAAACTCATAATATCTGAAACCAGGATCATCTTGGACTCATGTTGTTCTGGATGAGAGCAAAAGTTATTTGTGTGAATTGTGTATTTTTAAATCTAAAAGACAAGTGTATTTGCTGACTGATCATCATCATAGTACTTAAATATTATTGATTACTCGCCAAACTCTCCCATCACCACAGGAACGTAGGATCCTGGAGGAAACTGTGGCGCCTCTGACTCCCCGCTCCTCAGCCCTGCCCTCCCCCAGCCGAGGGGAAGTCTCCTCCACCTCGCAGCCCCAGGACACCATCGTCCGCTCGCTGGCCGACTGGGAACGCAAGCAGGAACTGCTGGAGAGACAGTCGGTCGGTGAATGGCTGATTGACTGATTATAGACAGTTAGTTTCTTAGATGCATGCATTCATTTTGTATCAGTTCAGGAGGGGACTCTGGGTGACAATTGGTCAGCAGGGGCTGTAGCCAACTTAGTGACGTGACCATGGTCACTAACACAGACCACTGGTTACTATCACTAGGGGGCGCTGAAGCTAGTGGTCCGGATCAGGTGCTCAGTGGTCCACTGTGTGGTTCTTGTGGTCCTTGTTGTCTATGAATTATATACTGTTGTCGATTAGGCCTAGATTGTATTGTTATTGTTGTACTGCATTTTAAAGTTTTTAGATAGATAGATAGTTTACTTTAACAAGTTTAACTGTGTAATCTTAGATTTCAAAGAGCTTAATGAGCTTTCAAAATAAAAAATGCTCCTAGAAGAAAGAGAAGGAGCATATCTTGCTGCCCAATATGTATCAACATGCCACAACCTGAGTGACAGTGAATGACCTAGACACTCACACACACTCACACACAATGAGCAACTGGTCCAGACCACTGACCTGGCTACAACCCCCTTCTCCAATTGGTTAGAATTGCTTCAGTGGGTACAGTTTTTCTTTTTTTTTGATTGGTTGTTCAGCGAACTATTCCCTGTTTGTGATTGGACGGCACAGAGAGGCAGTACAGAAAGTGTGGAATGGAAACGGAGAGAAAACGACAGGACCAGTGACATCAGCACCGCTGACGACAGCATGAAAACAGGCAGAAGGTTAGTCAACTATTTTCAACATTTTAGACATTTAAGCCAAACCATTTCTTAAAATGAGGCCTTATGTGGCCTCATCACGCATCATGAAAGGAGCAGGTGGGCACAGTGTCTAGAAGATTTCCGAGATGTGAAAGAACTGCCAGAGGAGAAGAAACCCTTAGACCAGTCCCTCCTAACAGCTGAGAAAAATGTTGGTTTTAGTTTAATGGTCACCTGCAGATTTACATAAATTGTTACATTTGCATCAATGTGATAAGTGACACTTTGCAAACCATTGTATAGTTTTGATTGTTGTGTAACAGTGTGTATCTGTAACTTATCTCAGCCCTGTTTCCTAGTCAGGGTAGCATCAAGGAAAGATATTGTAGATCTCAGTCACGTAGCAGTCAAATAAACTATGAGAAGCAAAAATACATAATGTATGTTAGATATGATTGCAGACGGGTTTTGTTTCTGATCCTCAGCTCGGTGAGTCAGAGCAGCAGTCAGGCAGAAACACTCGGTCACAGTTTGCAGAACGGCCAAAAACTTCCCCCGCAACCGGCCAAAACCTCCACTCCAGTGAAGAAACAAGAAGAGCCCACGGCAGACAGCAACAAGCCCAGCCGGCCTGCAGGAGACAGGAGGTGTGTGAATGTGTGTGACAGAAGCCTTCAGTCCAAGTTCTGCCACAATTCCTGGATTTTGTAGTCTGATTAAAGTGTTTATTTAGTTCCTTTCAAATTTGACATCCCTTTGTCTCTATGTATTACAAGTTAAGAGCACACTGCTGCAGTCATACAGAAGATGTGTGGGGTATAAGACACAACTAAGCGCAGGTTACAGCACCAGTATGTACTTATCACAACAGAGACAAATAACAGGTTGTAACATGATTAAAAATAAGTTTTTTTCAGAACAACTTTCATTCTAAACATTGTTTTATTTCCTCATACTACTTGTTTTGTTTAATCAAACATCACGGCTGTAAATACAAAAGACCAGAATAGTGACCAGCATTGCTTTTTGGCAAGAGAGGTCATTTAATAACACCTTCAGTTAATCTGTTTGGCCAGCAGGTGGCACCTTGTACCTGCATTTCCCCCCCCACAGTCTTCCTCCACATGGAGAAACTAGTCTGTGACAAGAAAGGTGCTGTGAACCTTCATTAGAATCACAAACTATCATCACACATTATGCTGCATTTTAAAGAATAAAGTAAGCCTGGGTTTTGCCAAAACATTACGGTGGAGATTCCGTTTGCTCAGCTTGTTCTGGCTCGGATTGGTTCTCCGGCAGCCAATAGAGTCGCTGTAGCTGTGAGTCATCATCATGTTGCATGTTGCTGTCCATTTCCAGGAGCGGTCCCATTGATAATAACGTGGGCCGCGGCTCATCAAAACCCCTCCCAGCATGTCCACCACCTCCAGATACACTGCCTCCAGCACCCAACAGGTACTGCATCACAAACAAGCCTCGTGGGTGGGGGGCAGTTCATTTTCTGCTTTGCTGCCTACATTTCTCCACCCATCTCATAACATGTACCACTGCAGCAAGGAAGCTTGAATGCGGTGGGAATTTCAATACAATACATGGAGATAGAGTTTGTAATTCATTTTATTTGATCTATTTCTTTATTTTACAGCGAAATGCACATTTGTAAACATTACTGCAAATGTGCCAGATAACAGCATTCCTTTGTTATTTCTGTTCCTGTCTTTCTCTATTTTCCAGTAGAATAATAAACAGCTCATAAATAACTCAGTGTTCCTCTTTCATAATCAGTGTCAGAAGAGCTGAACTGGTGCAAAAAAAAGTAATTTGTACTTTATATCATTTACAGTCCCGGCTTGTGTCTTAAGTTTTCTGTCTGCATATCTTCCTGTCTCCTCTCTGCTGAAGGTCTGTCAGTGGGAAGAAGCTGTGCTCCAGCTGTGGGCAGCCGTTAGGGAAGGGGGCGGCCATGATCATAGAGACCCTCAGTCTCTACTTCCACATTCAATGCTTTAAGGTTGGTGACGGAACGAAGAGAGCGCTTGTCTTCTCAAAAGTGTTTCTTATGTCAAGATTCAGTATTTTCTGTTTTATTTTATTTTTTATTCATTTAATCATCTATTAGAAGTAGGAATGCTACTGTACCTTTGCAGTGGTGTTGTTTTGTGAATACCATTAAATCAGAAGGTGAGCGATGATCTATATTTTTTATTAATTAGCTCTAATCTCATGAAAAGATAAAAACCAGCAATGAACTGAACCTTCTAAAATATCATCTGTGTATTCAGAGCCTGGTGTAGCTCCTTCCTCTGCTAAAGAGGTCGATTAGAAACATATCAATGAAACACACTGTTGAACTGGGTGACACGTCCCTTCATTATTATTAACATGGGCTTTATTTATTTATTTGTCTTTTCTTTTTTTACGTATTTTTAAAATAAATAATAAAATTCTATCTTCAGTAAGAATCAATGGCCTTCTTTCATAGACAGGGCAGGGAAGTCAGAAAGCACTGAGAGACTAAACACATTGTTGGTTTTGGGAGTTTGTTGACAGAAAAAACTATAACATAATATATTTTATCTCATAATGAATAATTTATGTTAATAACTCTTTCAACCGCGCTCTCTTCAGTGTGGGGTGTGTAAGGGACAGTTAGGCGACACGACCACGGGGACGGACGTCCGGATCAGAAACGGTCTCCTCAACTGCCACCAGTGCTACATCCGCTCCCGCTGTAAGTCCCTCCACCCCCACCCCCCCCACACACACACAAACACACACGTCTTTCTTCCATCGCTCTCTTTTCTCTCCCACCCCCTTTCTCTGTGTCTTCTGTCTCTATAAAAAATGTTTCCATCCATCCATCCATTCAAAACATAAATAAATATTGAATGGGCTGTCAGCTTCTGTCAGCTGGTTCCAAGCAAATCACCCGCCCTTAAAAACAAAACCACAACTAACTATACAAACTTCCCTGTTACGTAATGCTCATAAAGAGAGAGTCTCTACAATGATAACAAGAGTAAGGTGGTGTTGTTCCTTTTAGTTTGCTGATGTTGGCCATATATAACTGATGAATAAATGCAGTTTCCAATAAGGTGATGGTGTTGTAGCACCAGCAGTAAATACGGTGCTCATAAACCAGGTAGAAAACCGACAAAGGTTTGTTTGATTTATTGTTTTTAAACATGACACTGTTTTATGATTAAAAAAAATGTAAGGTGTATTTCAAAGGTTTCCTTCTTTATTGCAGCTCCGCTGTGTGCCTGATGAGACGAGTGTATTTTAATATAAAAATTCTACCCAGTGCAGCTTTAATAAAGAAGCGTCAGACACAGTGAGGCTTGGCTGAATAGAGAGAGGAATCTGAAGCTGCATCAGAAGGAAGAGAAACTGGTGTTGTAGCAGCTAGGAGAGGATGACTGTAACTTTCCTTTCACCTTCCTGCACAGGAGCAAAAGTTCATGCTTTCTAAGAGACGCAGCTCACATTTACATAACCTCTCAGCAGCTGTTATCATTTGGGGATCAGAAAACCACAAAATCAAATCAGGGCCTCAATAAAAAGACTCCTAAGTCATTATCCCAGATTAAGAGGTTTTATTTCATTAGATCTGCATGTCCTTGACCTTAAAATCATGCACACACACACACAATTGTGGTTTCTAAAAATTGTGGGTTTCCTTCTCTTTCTTTCTCCTTTCAAGCGGCCGGACAGCCAACCACGTTGTGACGCTCGACAGAAAAGCACAATGTTCACGGAAGAAACCCCGTCCCTGTTTTACCCAATTATCTTCACATCATGTCCTTCACAGCGTGTCGGGATCTTTGCATCCTCTGCAGTTCAGTAACCAATGAAGATTCATCATGGGGGGGCCAAACAGGGATCTGGGGGACAGTCAAACGTTTAAAAATATCTATATTCTTCGTGTTTTTGTCATCAGACATGTCAGTGAAATCTGGATTTGATTGGTCCACGTACCACCACAGACTCAGTTTCATCGTGCAGTGAGAGAGAGAGACTGTTCTGGGGTGGCGGCCACGTTGCAAAGAAAACACAATAACATTTACAGATGCTTCAAACACATTAGGCTATGTTAGCGTCCTATGCTGTCAGAGTGAACACACTAAAAGAGAATATGGAAATTGAATATTTACCATTAAATTCCATATAATAGAAATGCAGTACATCATGTAGTTACTTTTGTCGTTTAAGAAAGAATTCTTAATTTGGAGTGATGAAAATCCAAAAACAGGAAAGAAAACTGAAGATTGGGTCTAAAAGCTCAGATTGTATACATTTTTTAAATTTCTCTTAACAGGCTGGATCTGAAGAATATTAATAATTGTATGCCCATTCAATGAAGTACTAGATTTAAACAAAAAGACACACAGAAATGTCATTAATAAAGTGCATTATAAAGCCACTATTTTAGATCTACAGACACAATTTCTACAGCAAGTCACTGCTTTTTGATCCTTTGGCCCTCACAGTGACCTCCTGTGCTCCTAAATAAAATTATCTTCCAATATAAACACATATTATGGATGGAGTTTCATCATTAGGGCAAAAGCACGACGTGTGAGCTGTTTCTGTGCTTTTGGGTCACAGCAGGTTGCTCCTCAGCCTGTGCGCTTGGAAAGTCAGGACTTCAATGTGCCTTAGGACAGCAAGGTGATGCAAGAAAAAAAACGCCAGCTCTATGGTGTTTTATTTCTTTTCTCTATTTCTTTTAGTTTTTTTGTTTTGTTTTGGGGGTGTAGGGAGGGATTTGGCCAAATTTTAACCCTTAAACTGCGGACATACAGGCTGCAGCACTCCCTTTACATCACGCTTTACTTCACTTGACAAGTACTGTTTATTTTAACAACCCTTAATATCATATTTCCCCCTGTGATTCCTCAGTGATTTGCAGTGATAGAAACCAGAGGAATCCATTTGTTGTCTATTTGGAAAAATGCACAGTATAAATAGCGTATACTGTATACTGCAGGGGAAACCATTGATTTTGATTTTGAATGTTGTTTTATGCTAGAGCGATATAGACTCCTGTATGCTATTAATTGAGGTAATTTTGATAATTGCTCAGTGGTAGGATTCATTTATAAAAATTTAAAAAAGAAAACACAAAAATCACCAGTTCACATTACAGCTAGTGTAAATGGCAAAGGTAAGATGAACACACATACCAGCAGCAGTAGTTGCATCTGTGCAATATTTGGTTGGATGGAAACTAAAGATCTAGCTGGACATTTTAAGTCACTTGCTTCTTTTATTTCATGTTTTAAGAGAAGAGCTCGGTTATGTATTGTGGATGTAAAAAATGCACGTTTAAGCCTAAAACCAAATGATTTGCTGTATGAAGGCAAACTAGCAGCCTCCTCCTCGTCCTCCTCCTCCTGAACTGCGTCCTATAGCCAAGCTTCTCCTCCGGGTTCATCTCTCTGATTTAAAGTATTTTTAAGCTTCTGTTTCGATTGTGTATTTCATTTTTTATCCTCATTTAGTTCATGAATAAATCTTGGCTGAGTCTCTTATAGCGGGATCTCTGAGACAGAGCTCTATATTCTGACGGTCTTCTTAACAGGATGGTTGGGGAATGAAACCTTTACGTCTGTTCTGTATTTATTGTAATATTCACCCGAACACTATCCGAAATATAGATTCATTTGATGTTTAAATGCATTGGCATTTATAGCATATTGTATGTTTCTAAATAAAATGTTATCAATTAAAACTGGGCTTTTGTCTTTCTTTTTTGCAATAACCCCCAAAAAGATCATGCACGAGGTGAAAGATGTAAACTAACGCGGTAAATACATGAAACACGTGACACTGCGGGTGGAATCACTGGCTGCAGCGAGAAGCAGGTGCGAGGAGGAGGAAACCGGTGTTGTGTTTAAGTCTGTTTCCACCTCAGTATTTATGTAATTAATTAACATACATTTAACCATGTGAGTCTCATTTAGGGAGACCTGGCCAAAACAGCATGTTGCAGATAAACAACAACAATAATAATAATAAAATAAGGCAAAAGAACAGACACATGAGAATAAAGTCTATTAACACAGTTTAATGGAGTCTTACATTCTGCCAGTGTTGTGAGATTCGTCGTTAGGTCTTAAATTGAAAGTCACATTATGGTTATACTTCATGGAAGTGACTGGTTGGGGTTGATGCCAGTGTTTGGTTCCGGTCCAGGCACCTGAACAAGTGTTACACCGAATGTTGTGACCTGATAACAAGTTCAGCCACGTTGCCAAAACAAGATGCATTCATATTTTTTTTTACAGGGTCACGTTCTGGCAGCTCTAAATCCAAAAGTGTGACCACAGATATAACGATTTTAAAAACTAAAATGGTGGACAGTATTAGTATAGTTCATAAGAGCTCTCCTGCTATTATTCTGTTTCCTGTTGGTCCTTCAGTCACACAGTCTGACGGGTTACAGATTTTGTTGAAACACCCAAGAAAGTGAGTCTACCGAATGTTTTCGACTTTAAAATGTATTTTTCTTTCAAAATACCTGCTCGGTGTGACATAATGCCCTTTGTTTCAACTTTAGATTCAATGGTTTCCATCTTTTCTCCAGTGTTTCACATTTTCGTGGCGTCACTGGGTTTCAAAAGATCTGCACTTTATTCTGTAAATGTGCATTGAAACCGAGTGAGATTGTGTTCATTTAAAGTCAAATATCTTCACCTTTTTGTGAGTAAAAATAAATCTTGAAGACTCGCTGAATTGCGAACAGCGGTGTGCTGTCCGTGGTGCTGAAGGCTCCGGCCTTTTCAAACGACCATGACCGCAACAAACGTTGCATTTATGCTTTAAGCGATCATCAAGAAGCCTGTTTCAGGATTATAGAATTAAAGAATATGTAAACCTGTACATTCCAACAGTGATAATAAGAAAGAACTGGGCTGGATTTCCTCATTTGTCCAAAGAAAACATGACAAAGCAACTTGGACTATTTTTTTATCATCAACAACCATTTCAATGGTACACCTGGAAAACTATGTGCACATGTAGAAATATTTCCTTCTTAAATATAAGCATTCATTACCTACATATAAATAACTTTCAGATCCCGGACAAAACAAGTTACATAATGCTCACAAAATGGAAGGGAAATCATTGTAAAATCAGACAGAGAGACAACATGCAAATTATATCGAAATAAATACAATGTTTGCATCCATTCCCCTTTTTTTTACCCAAAATAAATTCTTCCGAGGGAATTTTGTAAAACATCAAAACGACTTGTATGATCGATCTACGAGGGAGTATGGCCTATGGTTCAACTATAGGAGACAATAATACGTATTAACACTATACAATTTGAGCCACAAAAACACTGCCGTAGAAAGACACACAAAACACACAGATTTTCTGTCAGAGGTGAACATTGCAGTAGTTTGTGCCTTTTTTTTTCTCTGGAGGAAATAATTGTGTTTATATCGATAATTTAAAGAAACTAAACGCTCAGCAGCCCCGGAAACAAAACCCCAGCTGTAAGAGGCTGCTTCCAGACAGCAGCCTGTGTCTGTGGAGAACAGAAGCAAAATGCGTCAGCGTCTCGTTGGGTGTGTTGCGTTGTGACGGAGCGTCCTCAGTCGTGGATATTCAACGTTTCTCTGCCGAACAAAGCAGCGTTTGAACTCTGACACGTGATGTGACTTAACGAGGCTCCTTTGCTCGGTGATGGCACTGCGCGCCTCCGGTGTGCGGACGTCTGTTTGCTCATTAATTTGGCCCAACAAAAAAAATGTTCATCGTAACATGTCACTTCGTCCAGTATTCAGTCTCGGATGTGTCCGTTTTTTTCCTTAAAACAAGAGGAATGTTTTGCTTTGGGATGAGATCTCTTGTTCTGAATTTAAGCATGAAACATCTCAACAGGAGCGTCATTTTGTTGTTATTAGTACAATAATATGACTTTTTGTTCAGGATTTCAGTCTTTAGACACGAATGGAAACATTTCACCCAACGTACACTTGTTTTAAGAAAAATAAACCTTGTTATAATAAGACAATGTAACTTGTCAAGATGGATATTTTTACAGCAAAACTGTCCACTGACCACAAGAAACGGCGCAAGGCATAAAAATGAAATAACAGAGTTGTCATCTTCTTTTTAACTGCTTTTAATTGTCCTCAAGTTTGTCTCGAGCAATTGCTTTTTAGTCTCCGGAGGATGAGGAAACGCTTCTCTTCTCCTCTGCTCTGTTTGCTCCCCCGCTGTGGAGCTTCATTAGAACATGCTGGTCTTTACTAATGCAGCTTTGGCTCCGTTCTGTCTTTGCAAAGACGACAGTACGCTGGCGAATGGGCCGCCCAATGAGTCCGGGATAGAGGTGATGGTCCCCGGGGCGGTGGCCCAGCCTTGGCTCGGTGCTGTTACCCCCATGCCGGTGGACACGGATGTCTTCACTTGGTCCACCTGTCCGTTCCCGGTGGTGTTGACCTGGCCCCCGGTCGGGCTCGGTCCCCCGCAGTTGGAGCTGGGCACGGGGTTCGGGCCCGGTCCTCCTGTGCTGTCGGGGTCGGTAGATTTGGTCTCTTTGCTGTCTTCATCTCTGGGGTCGGATTTCTTTCCTGAACTGGACTTCGCAGCCGCTGCGGCCGCTGCAGCTGCCCGCTCCTGCTTGCGGAACTTGGCGCGCCGGTTTTGGAACCACACCTGGAAAACGGGCGCAGGTACAAACGTTAAACTACCATTTGGTTAATTTATTCGCTTTGCTAATTTATCTTAAACTATTTATTTTCATCCTTTCTCCGCTTTCAATAAGATGTCACGACCACAAAGGCCCTTTAGCACAGCTGAGGTTGCTTATAAATGCGTTTGGAGGTTTAAATATTTAAAAGCCCCTAAAGACAAACGCCATCTTTTTGTTTTGCGCTGGAGGCAAGTAGTTCACCAAGTCAAAGGCACTGACGCTTTACTTGACTTACATCTGTTTAAAATGAGTGATTAGACACAATGTGTTAAAATGTTTCTTATTTGAATGATAAATCAACCGTGCGTAATTGTGTGTAATCGTGTGTAACCGGAGCAGGTTGGCGTCTGCCGGAGAGCCGGGGTTCCGGTGGCTGGTGTACCTGCACTCTGGCTTCAGTCAGGTCGATTTTGAGTGCCAGCTCCTCTCTGGTGTAGATGTCCGGGTAGTGCGTTTCAGCGAAAACCCGCTCCAGCTCCTTCAGCTGGGCGCTGGTGAACGTGGTCCGGATGCGCCTCTGCTTTCTCTTCTCGTTCAGCCCGCCGTGATCCGTGAACAGTTTGTAGGGAACTGTAAACGAAATAAAATGTCACCGTGAGACGAGTAGAAGATACGAGTGTGTGTAAATGTGATGTTGTCAAATGGACGGAAATTCAAATTCGACATTTTGTACAAAATCGGGTTAAGGACGCTGGGCTAAAGCTTCCAATTGTGTTATGCCCGTGATTACCTGTGAATTACTTCTGAATTGATAACGCTGCTGACCTGTGATGCGGTTAATTGTAATGTTAAACTAATTGTTGCTCCTCAGATTCAGGCTCAAGTTTGAAAACTTGTCATAATGTTCTCATCCTCCCCGCTTGTTGCTACTGTAACTCCAATTCGGTGTCAATAATGAGCTTTAGTCTTTGGTTATCTAATTATTTTCGAAGCTTTATGTCTCATCTCAAAGTAAATAAATTATGCCTATCATTTTGGCAGCTTAAGATAATTCTGTTGGCGGTTTTGGGTGTGACTGGGATAGTATAACCCCGTAACCGAATTACCGCTTGCCTGCAATCGCTTCTAACGTGATAAATTCTTTCATTTGTGTAAGCAAATTTCGTTTGGTAAATACTAAACACATTTCCATTTTCAAATGCAATCAAGACGTCCTATATTACGCCGGGTTGAGGCTCCGGAGCCGCTGCTTACCTGCGGCGTACGGGCTGCTCTGGTGGTCCCGCAGGGTCCCCAGGCTGCAGGACCCCGGCGTGAGGGACGGACAGCCGGAGGTGGCCCCGAAAGTGGTCCTGATGGGATTGTACTGAAACCCACTGGCTTGACTGCACGAACTGAAGTCCGCATAGGCCGATGCCAAGCTCGACGTGTCCATCCCGGCCATACATGACTCGTAGGCAGAGGAATTTAGGTAAGAATACTCCATTTTATACATTTGAGAAGGCTCGGTGGAGTTAGAAAGCTGCACTTCCCGGGAAAAAAAATGTCAAACAAAAACTACCCCCCCAAAAAATGGGTTGGAAAGTAAAAAAAAAATAATAAAAACAAAAATGAGGAGGACGCGCGGTCTGAGTTGGGGGGGAAAGATGACTTGTTTGGTTTGAACTGGTTGGAAAGAGGCTGGACGGTGGGTAGATGTTCACTGCTCAGCGCCTGCTCCAAAACTGGCCTCCTTTATAGGAACCTAGCCCTGTTTTATGAAAAGCCCCCTAAGAGCCGCCTAGCCTGAGGTCTCTAGAGCATATAGTCCTCATAATAAACTTGGCTCTTTCCGCTTGGACAATAGCAAAGCGTTTGGTCTTATTGCTAGCGCTTTTTTACATGACAATAACTCATCAGTCTATTGGGCTGGCACTGGGGGCCCGGGCTGTCCAACCTCCCTATCATTGATCCCCTGCATCTCTAATTAGAATTTAATACCACGCCATTACGCACCCCTCCACCACCACCGCCGCCCCCCTCCACCCCTCTACCCATCCACCCCACTCCTCTCCAACCACCATCTTGCCCTTTAATTCAATCACACCACTTGGAAATAATGAAAGTTGGGTGACGATTCTCCCTGATCCAATTATATCCAAGCTTTTAAGCCTTTTAAGCGACCGTATACCTTGGGCAGGATTTCACATAGTATTCCCCCTCTGCCTCTTCTTTCTGCCCGTCTGCTCCGACTGTTTCCACTCTGGTTGTGTCTTCTCTGTGTTCTGCACTGAAGCAGCAAAACATGAACACTTTTATCAGGCGTAACCACCAATTCTGTCGTATAGATTCATTGATTTGATAGCTTTTGGGGGTTTAAGTCTCCTTTTTGGACACATAAAAATCTGCAGCTGAGTCTCTTGTTTCAAGCGCAACTGGTTTTAATAATGTTGTTGCACCATGCATGATCCTACTTTGTTTCAGGGCGCTGAAAACTACTGACACAAGAAAACGTGCTGTGAAGCAAATGATCTCACCCACTACCTGATTTTACTCCTTTTATATTTAGAGAAAACTATGATTTTTACTGAATATAAAAAGCTTTTTCAGGTGATTTTTTTCACATGCATAACAACAATGCCATGACTGTACCGAACAAACACCCTCTTTGTTTGGATTTCCTTTTGTTCTATTTCACCTTGCACCGCAGGGGTCGTAGTGTTTTATTAGCAATTTAGACTTAAATCAGGTCTTTGCCATTTGTTGCTCGTGTCTGTGCAGCAGACATAATTCAAGTTAATAAATAAAAGTTATAAATTGTCACTATGGATTAAAAACTCAACCTATTGCAATGGACCCACTAATAAACGAATTTGCCAGCTTCCGTTTAATAATGGCCTTTTTGCCGAATAAACACATCGTTTTTTTCCAGATCGGTCCCTTCACCGCTGCAGTGTAATCTCTACTAAACTTCCGGGTGTGTTTTTATGATTCAAATGAGTTTGTAATTGTCTTTATTACTTTCATTATTCCGTTTATTTGGCCAATAACATCTTTCTAATGAAAGTAACGAACTGGCGAGGCAGTCATCGGACCTCTTAGGCTCACAATATTGGCTGAGTGGTTAATTTGGTTTGCGTAATAAGGTGAACCGTTTTCTATGGCGCTCAGACACTCGGTGTGTCCATTGGACCGAGTTCAAGTCCTTTTTTGAAGCTACGGGTTTTTTTTCTTTCCCAAAGTATCGAAACACAAAAAAGGAGCAACAGGATTTCTGGTGACATTTCGCAAATGAGTGTTGGATGTTTGGATTCGAGCAGCACTGTCGTGTTTCAGTGACTGATCAGTGACACCCCACGATGAAAAATCTCTAATATCATTTTAATAATTCTATAGGGACCGAGTGTATCTCTGATGCTCAATGCCGAGTTTAGTCTATTTTTTATCACACGTATCATTTTGGACACTGGCCATTATAAACATTTGTCTCACAACCTATTAAATTGTATTATGGGATTATTATAGATCTTGGCTTCGGTTTATTTATCTTTTGATTTGATTTTATCCTCCACGATATTGATCTTATTTTTCATCACAATTAAAGAAGGCAAGAAGAAGAAATATGAAGTAAACATTTGTTTGTTGACATCGGGACTGCAGAAAGAGGCCTCACAGGTCCGAAGTCACTGGAATTGGGTTTCAAAGACTTGGTGAGGTAACTTCAGTGCAAATCATCTTTTCATCTCAGTTTAAGATCTTAAATGTCAAACTAATTTTCAGGCACACGTGTCAGTAATTTCAAATTATGAGGGAAGATATTGGCGCCACATTTATATTTTGAAACACGCTGCAGTTCGATATTTCTTGTTTTTAGAATAAAAAAAGAAAAGGAGATATTAAGACTGCTAACATTTCCTCCGTGCAGCTCCCAAACTGTTCAAATAAAGAACACCCGTTCGCATTTGCCATCAATTATTTTTTCTCCACAATTGCTGACGTGTTGCAGTGTGTTGCTCTCTTTTCTTTCGTGTGTACATTGTCTTTTCAACGAGAGCAACAAAAAAAGTTAATTCTTTCTTGACACAACCCGGTGCCTATTATGTAAATGTTTTCTTTTTTTATTTCCCCTTTTCTACACACGAGCTGGGACCCAAAAGTTGTACCAAATGGTTAATTTGATTATTGAAACCAAAGAGCCAAATGGTTCACCGTCCTCCCTCCACGCGTCTGGCAGCGAGAAAAGAAACCATCTCTGGGAATTAATCTAATAACGCTCAAAGAAACGAGAAGTCTTTTCTGATATTTTGCCGAGGCAAATACAATTATAGCCTTTAGCCATCGGTTTCTTTCACTGAAGCCCCTCTTTATTCTTGCGGTCTATAGTCTCTCCACCATAATCCAGCAGCTATTGAAACGCCTCCTCTTTTATAGTTTCAACATCTTTTAATTCTTTCAGCTGGTTGGACGAGAAGCCGCAGTTTGATATTTTGATATGAGAATATTAAATCCGAAGGGCGGTACTCTGAATTGATTTCATCGATTTCTTTTAGCTTTTGCAAAATGCAAAATGTGCAGACAGTGTATTCCTGCACGGGCCCGGCGGCTGCAGGTTGCTCGTCGTGTTCAGCACCGTGTCCAGACTGCAGCAGTGCGTGCAAACGGTGATTTACAGTAACATAATGATCCTTTAATTCAAGCAAAACGCTTTTTAACTCGTAATTAGGTGGCAAATAAAGGGCTTCAACCATATGCCTTCACTTAAATAAATCAGGAAAATGCGATGTGTGCGAGACCCTAAATTCCCCTGGCAAGTGCCGGACAATAGCCGGGATATGGGAGGAACTCCTCTCCATTTAGTGCGCACTATCGTTGCTCAGCAATATAGGAATGCGAGTCGACAGGAGGGACAAAAAGAGGAACAAAATGCCATTGTCTCTGGATGGATTGGATGGATCCACTCCCCCGAGAAGCCAAAGAAACAGAGGAGGATAAAGAGAGAGCGCGATGGGAGGGTCCCGCTGTCACATTTCACCTACAATGTCTCACTCCTCCGCCGGAGGAAATCCTACGCTTATCAAAACGGTTATTAATAAGGCCGCGTGTTGCAGGGGAGGGGCTCCAGAGCAGATACAAAAATCATTTTGGGGATGCTCTCGTGGCAATTTATTCTGATGTCTCAATTTGACAAGATGGGTAAAGGCGAGGGGTCGCGCTGGCACCTGCAGAATGTATAAAAACATGAGATAAGAGGTGTAAAAGCTCTTATTATTATTATCCAAAACAATTATAATATCCCTTTCAATATTTAGTTGTTTCTCTAAGCGAACTACACATGAGAAGACATGTTAACACAAGAGAGGGAGAAAAGAAATCAAACATCTGAGGTCCAGGCCTGTGCGTAAAAAGCGCATCGCGTTTCCAAGCGCACAGATGGAAAGTGACATCTGGAGAAAAGGCTAAATTCAATTAGAAGCTGGTATCTTCTCTAGGTGTCTGCGGGAGAAAAAACACGCAGCACAAAAGACTGCGCTGTCTCAGTCTGCTGCGTGCAGCCTCGTGTTGTTGTTATTATTGTTATTAGACGTTTGTTGACGTTTTTTCACGTGATGCTCTTTGGCACACATTTACGTTCGCCTCGATGAGGGTGATAAGCAGGGATGTAGAGGAGGATACGCCTACCTGATCTCATTTGTATGCAGCAAATAGACTTTGTGCATAGTTATAGTCTAAATCCTCAAATAACATCTAGGGTCAAGCATGACACCGATATGATAATAAATTGGAGGGAAAGCAGCTTTATAACTCTATTCAACCTTTTTATGTGTATGTATTTCATTTATATACAAACAAAAGTATTACTTTACAGGTTCTACACAAGGATAACGGGTTGTTTTCTCTTCTGTGTGTGATATTTCCATCTGATCTCCCATTAACTCGTCTCGCTGTTTTCCAGATGCTGCAGCCAGCTCGTGCAGAGCACGGCTCCTCTCTCCTGGCCTCTGCGGGCCCCCTGAGCCTTTATCTGTGCTTCCCAAGTGACCAGGAGGCCAGCCAGTGGATTAACATAAAAATCTTATTCCGGGGGATAAGATTAGGAGACATATTACCCTCAAACGCGGCCTTGGCACGGGCGAGAGCCAGGCAAGGAATCAATTACTAAATTACTCCAACCTCTAAGTCGACATTAACGCAGAGAAATGCTATCGACCGGCTCTGAAATAAGATTTCGCAAAGATGTGATCATTAAATCTCCTGCCAGTGTTCAAGAATTTGATTCATAAAATCGTCTGAAATGAGATGGAATTAAATTCTTATCGGAGCTCTTGTCATCGTTTCATCCCGCGCTGTTTAACGTTGGTCAATGGCCTTCATGAGATTTCCCTGTAAATAAACTTAGTAATCGAATCCCCCTCTCCGCGACACGTTGTTTGGTTGTTATTCATTTATTGCAGCCACGCAGGCGGACTGGCTGAGACTGCGGCCCGGATGTTGCTGCTGCTGACGCACACACGACGTCTGGATGATTTGCGCCGAACCAACGGCGTGTTTATACAAGCAGTTGCAACGTGCTGTAAGGTGTGTGTGTGTGTGTGTGTGTGTGTGTGTGGGTGGGGGGGTATCTGGAACATCATCTGTCATTTTATTTCTTTTTTGGCCTCCTGCATTTCACCCTCAGTGGGGTCAGGGCACATTTTATTTAGCATAGTCTACTGGCATTGGCCCCCCACCCCCACCCCCCCGCATTAGCAATTGACAATTATTAGCCCCAGCCTCATAAATCAGCTGCGTGACCCGTTATTATTGTTGAATTGAATAGCTGTTGGGGAAGTGAGGGTCAGTGTCATTAACTTGCCCCCCCCACACACACTCTCCCCACCTCCACCCCACGCCACCCTCGGGCCCCCTGAAGGCATTTGGCCCTCTATACAAGGACCTGCTGGCTAATAATGCCGTGTGGTCGGCCTAAAAGCTTAATCACACATGCATTAAGCGGCAGACAGCGGCCTTTTGTGCGCACGAAGGTTTACTGGAATTAAGCGATTAATGGTCATCTGAGCGGCAGGCGACAAGGCGGCGCATCGAGAATGATGGAGCGATTTTTAATGTCAAAAAAAAGGACAGAGAGATCGGCCAGTAGGAGCGGAGGCGTCAGGGTGAAAGGGAGGAAAGAGGGAGGGAGCAGCGGGCAGCAATTACAGTAGGCCGGGTCTCCCAATCCATCATAAAACGTCAAGGTCATTGTGAATTATATTGATTATTATACAAAGCATTGTAATGTTTATTACACCCCCCCACTTTGACATTATAATATGCAAAAGATACCACATGTAAACACCTGCTATCAATTTCTAAAGCTGCTAATTTGTCTCGCCTCTTGCACCCCCCCCCCCCCCCCCTCATCTTATATTCTTTTGATGTGTTATGACTAAACACGTGGCCTCGGTTGTACATTAGACTGTGTATTTTGCCCCCAGCCGCCATCTGCATAAACCATCAGGCAGCTCATATGAATTATTATTTCCATATAGTCAAAAGAGTTCCGACAAAGGCCTCCTACATTCATAACATACGCAACAGGATACTGTGCCCACCATTGTTTCAAATAGACCTGGGGAGTCAGACACATTGATTAATCAATAATTGAACTCGTGTTTAATTGAGAGATATGTTTTCATGAAAAAGATGATGATATTACAAAACTTGTATCAGGACAAACATTTGTGGAAAGTAGTTTACAAATACCTTAATCTTCTCCTCTCAGGAGGCGTTAGTTTGTTTTTATCACATCCAACATTGTCTCCACCCAACCTCAACCTGAGCAGAGGTCTACTCAGCTATCACTAAAGAACCTGTGTGGGTACGCAGGGTATTTCAACTCCATGCACACACAACTCCTATAAGCTGAAGAGTCCTTTAATCAGTCAATGTCTTGCCTTCATTTTCCCACATTCTGCATGTTCAGGTGACAGGACCCTTTGATATCACATACATTAAGAAATTGAACCCCTAAGTTATTCATGTAAGGACAGACTGGGGAGAACAAGCAGCTGTTTGCTTTGTTTGCTTGTTTGTCTTCGATGCTATAAATCGGAGAAAGTCAGTGTTATTTCATACCACTGTTAAAACTTAAACTCCTGTTGATATGACCAACAGAACTAAATCCAAATATTGATTTGAACGTGATACAATATTTAGAGCTAGTATACTATTTATTATACTGTTAGCACATTTCATTACTGCATATATTATATAGTTAAATTACATTAAAAACAAAATAGGAATGCAGTAATTACATTCTGGCTGTAACAAATTGAGATTTGTTTGAACAATTGAGAATGTTAAATCAGGTAAACCCAGTATTGTTATGTGTTGTTTATTGATTAACAAGAAAAAAGTTATTTATGAATAAAGTGCCAGTAGTGTGGATGATAATCAACAGGTTTGCATGAGAGCAGGTGGCAGATTTTTAATACCACAAAGGTCTTGGTTTCCTGTTTGTTTGTCAGGAGATTATGGTGAATCACATCCATCTTTAATATCGTCAACTTCCTTGAATTTCATGTACGTTCATGTCACTATTACTATTCCTCAGGAAAGCCATCCATATTGATGGCAGAGGGTGATTTATATTGCCATGCCCATCGTCCAGTGGCGGCGCCTGTTGATCAATCAAAGATAATTTGATTGGAAGGAATCCTTAAAGAACAGCCAGATGGGAGCCATCAGAGTCAGTCTGTCCACTGCAAGCTCTGATTCACTTCCTGTTCCCAGAAGGCAGCTCTCTGGGCTCTGAAGGATGATGCCTCACCACAGAGCTGGGAGAGATAGATTCGGTATTCCAGCTGAAATCAATATATGTAGCTGGTGAGTTGGCTGCTACTCAAAATGAGTGTCCTAGAATGTTTTATTAAGCTGTCAGAAAATGCGTGTTAGTGGGCTGCATTGCACACAGCTTAGAGAACAGATATGTTTCTTGTTAGGGGACATTAACATATGTTTCAGCAGCAGTAGTGCTGGCTTTGCCATATGATGCAATGAAAGTCTGTTATGAAGCAATAACAAAATATTTAGTCTGTGATATTCTGCGTTTTTCTTATATCCTCAAATCCCATTCAAAGAATCAACCCTAACAGGTATTGTCTGAGTATCCAAAGCCTATGTAGCGCATTCCTCTGTGCCACAGATCTCTGCTATTGTCAAACACACTGTGTGACATTTTCTGTAATTTCCAAGCTGAGCCTGTATTTATTTTTAGTCAATCCCACATACATCATCCTGCAGCTGTAAATACACTCTTGTTCACCAAATCTGCCACCAAAAAGAGTCCCCAACAAACGCACTGATTAGTTCTGTTTGAGTACCAACAAGGTTCTGCAGCTTGTGAATTTCACCCCGAGGATCACAACATCTTATCTTAACCTATACGTCATTATCATTTATTTGTTGATCATTAATCTGAATCTAGTAACTATTAACTTAAGTTATCATATACATTTAGTGGAGTAAAAAGTACAGTCATTGCATCTGAAGTGTAGTGGAGTAGAAAGTAGCTGAAAATAGACATACTTTGTTAAGTATGTCTATTTTCTGCGGCACAGTACTTGAGTACATGTACTTGGTTACTTCCCACTACTTTGATTCATTGTCTTTGGGCAATGGAATGCCTATATAAATCTCATGGAAATCCATCCAGCAGTTTGACTTAGGACCAAAGTGGTGGACTGGAACAAGTCGCTAGAGTGGCTAAAAATCTGTGGCAGCAGGCTTGGTAACTGGGCCCCTTTTCTATCTTTTCTATTTCTACACTGTGTATCCGTTCTCCTCTGCCTCCCCTGTTGAAGCTTGACATGACAAATAGCTGGATCTGCACTTTTCTGCATCAAAACCAACATGCTCCTCATCATCGCTGGGTGCAAATTTGATCAGAAAACACCCAGAATCCCCAGGCTGCATGATGATGAATTGGCATATTAGGAACGATGTTTATGCATCAAGCCAGCACTCTCTCGGCAAATGACAGTAAATTGCTTCTCAGACAAATCTCTGGTCTGCAATTCCACTGACTGGGGATGAATTAAACCTTCTTTGTGGATCCCGTGGGTTCCAGGAAAACTTCCCAAAAAGAGCAGACGATGCCTTGTTCTTAATCCGCTGAGATTTGCAGACTTTATTGTAAAATTAATCATTTTCAGCTCATTTAGTAAATTTAAAGGTGAGATTAAACAAAACCAAACTGCACAGCAGCTCTTCAAAGTACGGCCACTGACTGGTTGGTTAAATAAACATGGAGGTAAAGCAACACTGAAAACAACCATGTATCTATAAAGTATTATGTTCATATGTGTTTTATTTAATAAAAATGAAAATGACTCCACACAAACCTAAATACACAGAATCCCTTTAGGAAGAATATCGATTTGTTAAATTACTGATACTGTATATTTACCTTTTTAAACACGCTCAAATGTAATGTCCCACTGATGGAGTGAGCTTGTGAAGTCAGGAGTTGAACTTACCTGTTCATATAGCTTTTATATGAACTAACGTCAATGTAAGCTGACCTAGCTCAGCCTGGTCCAGGTCCAGATTCAAGCCACAGAATGAAAACCAATATCCTGGGCTGATATAGAGTAGCAGTGAGAAGACGGAGGGAACCGTAAGAGGAGCAATAACGCTAATGTGATCAAAGAAAATGGCTCTCTGAATAGAGGTGGGCTGAAAGCCATACCCCTGAAATCTGGGTCTGCAGGCCCTGGCAGAGGTGACAGCATGATGAAGTTTCTATTGGATTTCCTGAGAGTAGAGGCAAAGTAGCTCTAAACCACTACCACTCACGTGTTAGAGGTGAAATTGATAGGCAATATGTGTTCATTTTTGGTAGGCCTATCTATATATAAATAACATCCCAGAGTTGAGAAAATGTGATACATACATTAACTGAATCTACGACTAATCTACGGTTGGTTGTAGCATTTTAAGTTGTACTGACATAACAAAAGTACATTAGAAGTGATAGCTTAAGCAAATTAGCTGTGGTAGCAGAGGGGGTATGAAGTACCCCTGTTGTTTTTAATTTAATATCAAAATATGTATAGCTAGTATTTGAAGCTGCCACTCAGTCAGTACAACTACAGCAGTGTAAATAAACCTGCTGCAAAATGGCCCCAAAGCCATAGCTCACAGTTATGTGTGAGTTTTAAGTGAAACTGCTGTAGGAGGTAGGCCTACAGACTCTTTGTTTGTATTTGCTGTTTTTTGGTAACAAAACCATTGTTACTGTACTTTTCATTAGCCTTCCAGCCTTGTTTTAAGCCTTGCTTTTTTTGCTAACTCAAAGGGGTTTTTCATGTTTTATTTAGCTTTCCCAATCTTTATTAACATTTAGCTTCTTAGCATGTTAGCATGCTATGTTACCAGTAACCTCACTATAAAGATATAAATAAACTGTTGTTCATAAAGCACGCAACTCCTTCTAAAATAATTTATTACATACATTTTAGATACAACATGTTCATAGGCTAGCTGTTTCCCCTGCTTCCAGAACCTATGCTAAGCTAAGCTAATTGCCTCCTAGCGCGAGCTCCATACCTGAGCTCCAACACGTGTGTCATGAGAGTTGTATCAATCTTCTCAGTATCTCTTTAAATGTGACATTTAGTGGAAATGTGGACCCGTTGGTGGTGCTCGGTAAAAAGTCAGGTGATCACCAAGATCGTAAATTATCGTAAATGTTCATAACAATACATCCAATAATAGTAGACCAACAGTGCCATCCATAGAGCCATTTACTAGTCTGTTTCCATTAATGTAGAATTAGAAGAGAATTTACATTAATTAAAGTAACAAGGTTGATGCATGTTGTGACTGGGTTATCTCATATTGTGATTAGGACAAACCCAGATCATGTGGCTGTTTTATTACTGCAGCATGGAAACAGCTTTTACTCACGCCATACTTATAACATTAGAGGTTAAATTTGATGACAACAAAACACTTGGCAATAATTATTACATAAAGTGTTCAGGCCTTTGGCCTTTTCTAAGCTGTCTATGTACATATCTAGTGGAATAGTATCACAGAGAGCCTAGAGATTCATAATCTGTCAAGTGGTTTCATAAAGTATGGAGGTATGTAAACAGCATACACTGAATATCACTGAATACTGCATGAAAACACAGCTTCTCGATTTCTGTCAAAACAATAAACTGGTAAGCCAACAGTCATCATCATTTTTTATCAATAGGGTATCTATAGTATTTATTGGTCATCAGCAGCATGTAACACCCAAAGGCAACAACCAGGGTGTGTCGGGGTCTTGTTTAGTCTCTATTCAAATGATCACAAAATGCCCACCAGTTTGCAACCAGCATTTGTCCGCCCTCTCCTTCCCCTGGCTGTGTTTGCAGGTTTGCATCTGAATCAGGGGGGCTGGCGGGGGCTCGAGCCCTCAGCCACGTGGACCAGATTGATGTCATTGTCTCGGCACACTGACCTTTGCTGTAATACCCATGGCAGACATCACAAACTCTCACATCAATTTAGTCCAATTGGATGTGGCATGTCTTGGCTAACTCAATTTGTGGAGAAATGCACCTGTCTCTGCCTTCCCTCCCTATAGATTTACTCGAGGGGAGGGTGGAGACGGAGGAGGTGGTGGTATTGCAGGGAAGAGAAAGGGAGAGCGAGGGGAGGGTTTTGGAGTGGAGTTAGCTGCTGATCTACTACCCCCCTTACCCTGAAAAACACTCACCCACATACATATAAACACCACACACCAACTTCACCCTCTTTCTCTTTCTCTCAGTTCTTTTCCCTTCGGCCATACTTTGCAGATGTAGCTTTTATGCAGCAGCACAAACCCTGAACACTGCGTGTGTGTGTGTGTGTGTGTGTGTTTTCCAAGGTCTGGGCAGAGCGTCTGGGAGGAGCAGAAGGAGAGCCATTAGCCCAGCAGTAATCAGATTAGAGTGACGTTAAAGGGGGATGTGAATTTAAACAGCCACCAGAGAGAAGAAGAGGAAAAGTTGGAGGTGTTATTAAGGTTGTTCATTACTCATATGTGGTCTGTGTGTGTGTGTGTGTGTGTGTGTGTGAGAGAGAGAGAGAGAGAGAGAGAGAGAGAGAGAGAGAGAGAGAGAGAGAGAAGTATATGCGGAAGTATGGTGTGCAAGGTCATTTTTGTATGCAGCATATGTGTGCTCTGTGTGCTGATACAGTAGTTGGGATTTATATAGCTGCACAGTATGCATGCATTCAGCCTGTTAGTTTAGGTGTGCACGTGTTCTTGAGTGTGCAGCAGTTGTGTGTGTGTGTGTGTTTTATGCAAAGAAGGCGAGCTGTCAGAGATGAATAATACGTGCTGGGATCTGAGCATTAGGTAATGAGTAGCATGCTGTGAGGTGGCATAAGCCCTCCATCTGCATTGATACTGTTTAATTGTAACAACACACAAACACACATTTATTGAACTATCCTTGTGAGGGCTTCCGTTCATTCTTTCATAAAAGCTAATCTTGACCAAAGCTGATGCAATTTAATGTTGCACTTTGACATTTATGTTAAATCAAGCTAAGTAAAAGGAGCAGACACACACCTGTGCATCTTTACGGAGCTTTTTAGTCTCCTTTAGTCAACTGTTTTGGTTTTATGGTACATTTACTGTACAGTTCAGTGTTAGTGCTCTCATCAACCTTGTTTCCAGGAACAGCAGGTAGCTGTTTTAAGCAGAAAAGCTCTCATAAACCCACTGCACGCTACCTGACCAGCTGTAAATGGTGAACATATAAAGTTAGCAGCTAACTAGTGAACATAGTGGAACATTTTGCAGTTGGGTTAAGAGAAAAATATTTCTCTCAAGAGTTGATGGAGTCCAACACAGAGCAGCTGCTGGACATTGTTCAGCAGTTGTTTGTATCTCTAGGAATTATGTCCATATTTGAATCGGGCCAGTGCTCAGTGCCACGATGCAAGAAGTAGCGTGTCCTTTATTTAATATTTTTATAATAATGCTGTGGAGGTGGGTGTGCATTTACACATTTACCCTGTGTCCCTTCACATACCTGAGTTTTACTCGCCTATTCTTAATTGTACCTTAACTCTAGTCCATTTGCCTTAATCACAATCTTTCCACAGCCTCAGCCATACCATTGCTGCCATGTGCAGATATAGAAAGCAACATTTTTATAAGTTTAAAAACATAATTGAATGGGTTTTGCAGAATTGTCCAATACCACTGTTCTTGTGTGGCAACAGGGTTGGTTTGCTAAAGCGTTACTCATAACAGCTTTAAAAAGACATAATATAATATGATGAGACAGAGTGTCTGTCAGCTGGTTTTGGAGTTTCTTCATCCCCTAAGACCAAAAATTGATTATCACAGCTTTAACTCTAAACTCAAGTCATAAACATAAGCAAGAGAAGGTATTCATGTATACAATGTGCATTCAAGTAAAATATTTTGTAAGACCTGTAAAGCCTCACACGCATGAGTGAACATGCTCGCTCATAAACGGATGTTGAGATAACATTTGCATGCTTTATGGATTTTCCCTGCAGTGGTATTGATAGGCAAGTCAATAAGCGAGCAGGGTAAAGACGAACCTAACCTTACTATTCACTTAACATTGACTTGAGTGGAAATCTCCTGGACAACACAGTGAAAAGAGCAGCGCATATCAAAATACCAAAATGTTAGCAATGTTCATGTGGTCAGGGTCAAAACACAGCATTTCAACCTGGCACCATAACAACAAGTATTATCTGCTTTTTGTGTCAAATATTATTTGAGTGGAAATATTTCTAGAATGAGGGGAACCAGGATTACAAATTAGAATTTTTTTTTTCATTTAAATGCTTTTTAAGCCAAGGAAACAAAGTGTTGGCGGCTTGTTTTATGTTTTCATCTTTAAGCAAGATTGAAACTCCCAAATGTGTGTGGGGTGACCTTTTATCTAAGCTGATCCAATGAGCAATTTATACTATTTAAGGAAAACCACAGAACGTTTTGTTTTGGTGATGATATAACTAAGTGATAACGCACAATGAGACATCCTGATGTACGAAAATAAACTCTGTGGAGAAATGGAGTGGTTTCCTTTTATGTCTTTTTACTGTATGTTTATTCAATGTACTGTTGTATCCTATCATTATTAGTTTCTTTATCCAGGCCTTAGTTCATTGTTTTCTTTTTTTATTTCATTTGAATTCTTTTTTTTATTGATGCACTAAGAAAACACTGAATAGTGACTTTACAGATACAACAACAATAGAAACTGGCAAAGAAAAGCTTGATGTACCAAACTTCACATAATACAAGGATGAAAGTATAGTTGTAATTATAAAAATAATAACATGCAGGTACTGTGATTTAAATTGGTGTATAACCAAATGTTTCAAGGGAAATCTGTTAAATGTGTATGTGAATGGGAGAATTTCTTTAAAGGGGTTTTTATACTTCAGTACTTAAGTGCTTGACACTGTCATTGGACAGGTGTGACCCATTTTCATCGAAATGCTGACTTCTGTCGACTGCTGTCACCCAACTCGAAGCTCTGAAGCTCCAGCAGAAGTAACATAATCATCTATACTTTGGCAGTTTTACAAATGTTTTGAAACTGACCATATGGATGGACTTCTCATGAGTAGATTCTGCTCTAAGTTTCTGTGGACATTTGATACTGTTTCTCTAACAGGTCATAACTGAAATCCACTAAATTTAACACATGCTCCTTTTTCTACCAGTGACTAAATTACAAACTACAAACCCACAGATGGGTTTAATTCTGAACTGAATCCTGCAAGTTCATGCTTACTCTTCGAAAGATGTCAAAGGGCATTCTGGGAAATGTAGGAAATCACCAACTGAAGTAGCGTTAGGCGAAGAGCAGTGGAAATGACAACATTTACAACAATACTGATAAAACCTGACTTGTTGACAGAGAGTCTCAGGGCAGATTTCTTTCATTTTGAAACACCTGAACAGGTTGCATTCACACTATATGCACACATAATCACACATACACACATGTTTTTTCCCCCTCTTGTTCCCAGCCAAAGGCCATTACAGCCAGGCTGCAGAGAGTGACCCCCACTGCCCCCTCACACCACCACCCGTCCCTTTGCCCTGCTCCCCACCGAATGCTGAGGCATCACTGCTCCTGAGCACACAGTCCTGTAGCACCCCCTGACCCCGCGCTGTCCCCCATTATAGAGCAGTCAGAAAGCTTTTAGGGGCTCCGGTAACGCTGAAAGATTGATGGCGCAAAATGGTGTGGAGGAGGGGGAAGAGCAGGTGGTTAAGAAGAGAATGTCCTGCTTAATGGGTTGCCAGGAATGTAATTCAATAATTATGAAAAGTGACTCAGGAGAGCTGGATGGATGGCTGGATGGCCACTGAGGGATGCAGAGAGGCTGCCGGTCCTGTGCACATGCCTGAGCATCCTCAGCCTCCTGGTCGGGCAAAACAGGTGAACACATTTTTCCAATCATCCATCCTTGATCAGGAAGGAAACAAATATATAGGATTTTAGTCAAATTAAAATTAACCAAAATTCACCAGCATAACCCCACCCTTCCTACAAAATGCTTGTCTGAAACCAAATATTTATTAATAAATGCAAAGATATTTTTGGTGCCCATTTATTTTTCTCATGTTTGGATGCTGAGCTTACATACAAACACCCCTAACAGAGGTTAGATTTATGCTGTATTGTTCACATTTTCAAAATGTATATTTCAGTTTCAATGTTACAAGAGAAAAAGCTAAAAGGATAACAGGTAACATATTTGTCTGAAGAATAAACTTCCCCAAATCCAGACATGACATCAGCGTGCTAGCTACAAACACAAGAGAGGTCTAAATCCCAAAACAAACATCATCATTATTCTATCTCAAAAATATATATTATTCAGACAATCAAACCGGTGCCACTGTCTTAAACAAGGACTAAAATTTACCGTAATCTTCTTCTTAAAAACATTTTTGGCAACTGTTATCTGTTTCTCTAAATAATAAACCAGCTCTCTCTAGTTCATGTGTCACAGGTGGAAATAGACAAACTGGTCAAACACAAGAGAAGCAACCAAAGTTTTGAGTGTTGATCTGCCAGTCACACATGATTAAAAACAAAGTACCTACAAGCAGTGCAGTTGCTTGTTTAATTGTTTAATTTGTGTATATTTCAATTTCTAAATGTCTAAATGCCAAACACAAAATCCCTGGCTTGCACTGCTGCTTTTTTGTAAATCACATTTCAGGATGGATTTCTTTAGCGGTCCGTGTTTACTGTCTCAGTTTACTGATTGAATTAAAGGTATTGGTTTGCCTCAAACTCTGTGTGTCATCAATATTTCGCAGACCAGATGCAAAACACTGCAGACCTGCTGCATTGCTTTAAAGTCTGTAGGTATAGTATGACTTCTTTTTGTTTGTTGGTGTTGTCAGAATCATTTACAGAATAAAAGAAAGCAGAAAACTGATCCAATGTTTTTCATGGTTTTTGTGTTGTGTATGCTGGAAACAGGAGAATATCTACTGCATATACTGCTGAGGATATTGCCAATATTGTTTTTTGTTCTTGTGTTTAAAAGTTGACGTAATTTATCTGATAAAGGAGCTACTTTTGTAGCTTCTGTAACTTTCACATGTGCTCATCGATAAAATTGGCTTTCTTTTCTAAAAAAAAGTCGCCTTTGCTTTGCTTTTTTATTCTTGGCTACAGTAGTTTTTTTATTTACTATACTCTGCTTCCGTTTCCACATTTCAATATACCCAGTCTACTTACTGGGTTTATCAGGCACACAATAAAGTGTGTTCTGTGCAGGAGCAGTATTTTGCAGTTTTGATGTGATTTGCAAACTGTAGCATATACATCTGACCCCAGTATGTCAATAAATCCCTTTTCCAGTTGGTGAAAGTCTTCCCATCAACTCTTCCTCATCTTTCATCTATTTCATCCTCCCTCCCTCTCTGCCCAGGGTCTACGTTTGCTCTGTGTCTTCTTACTTTTGCTTCCCAAGATGTATTGATAATTTCCAGCAAAAATACAATTTCAGTTTATTCTACAGAGCAAAAAATCTAATAGCGGAGTCCTCAATTCAATTGTGTTTTACCGGAGTGGAGAACAATAAACAGGGAGGAGGGCTCCGTTCCAGACGTTCACCATGAGATTATTGTTCAAAAGAGATCTGATACAATTACAGGAAGCAATAGATGATAATTACATCAGAACATGACTTTTCCTCAGCGAACACTTATATTCATCTGGGTTATGCATCGTTCCAAAACTGAAATGTGGCAATGTATGAGCTGACATGGCCTGCTAGTACCAGAGACTGTGGGGGTGGTTGAGGCGGTGCAGTCATTGCAGGGTCATGAGGCCAGAGTCCATTTATGATGCATTGGTGGACTACTTTATACAAAATACTGCACTGTTGATCACACCTTGTATTTTGGTGCTGAATAAAGTAGTTGAAAGACAGAAATTAATTAGTTAGTTAGTTAGTTGTGTCACAAATGACAGAAAGTCATCCAAATTGTTCAATGATTTTTTTTTTTTTGAATCAACATTCACAAACTCAAGCTTCTCAGATGTGAACATGTCTTAGTTTTCTATGATAGTAAACTGAATATTTTTGGCTTTTTTACTTTCTATCAGTCCGATAAAGAGAGCGATCTGAATATGTCAACTTGAGCTCTGGCATTTTTCTGCATTTTCACACATTTTAGAGCTCAAACTATTGATCAGATAATAAAGAAAATCATCAGATTAATCAGTAATGAAAATGACTATTAATTGCAGCTGTATGCATTTTATAGCACTGATGGCTAAAGAGTAATCTGTGTTACACAGAACAAGAATTAAAAATGTATTAAAAGTTTTATATTTAAAACCAACCTGTGTAATCCTTGTAAATAAATGTGTCCATGACCGTAAACATCAAACTTGCCATTAAAGGCCCACTCTGTATTTTACTGACCATATAGAGTGCATTTGAAATTTTGGTTCCAAACGGAAATTCAGCATTTTGTATTTCTTGTCCAATCATATTTCAGAATACAGGTGAGTTTCTGTGAACATGATTGATGTAAACACATTTTACAGCATCAGAAAACATAACAGACAGACCATGTGGTTTCCAATATTAGTGTACTGAAAGATCAGTCAATGTGAGAGTAACTCCTGGTTGTGATTTTTATGTTTGGATTCTTAACAGTCGTGCTGGCTTTTGATTGGATCACAGACTTGGTTTTAAACTTTTAGGAGGTTAATTCAGTAAGTGGAGCATACTGGCTGTATATGAGTTAAAGTAGAAATACCACAAAAAGTAAAGATTCATTATCAGGAAACTATAATTATATTATTATTTTAAGGGGTGTTTTTTATTGTTATTAATGCACTGACATATAAGCAGCATTTTCATGTTGTAGCTGGTGGAAGTATCATATCTTACAAACGGATCATTATTGTATGAATCTGTGAACCAGCCAGTAACTAAAGTTGTCAGTAAATGTAGGAAAGTGAAAAGAACATTTGCCTTTGAAAAGTTGTAATAATTAATAAAACCCAAATTGTAATAAAGTACAGTACTTGAGTAAATAGTGCCACTGCTTATTTACACTAGGTTTTATTGTACAATATATTAAACAGTAATAATAACAGTAATAATCTAACATGACAACATTCACAAAATGTATAGACACAAGTTTAATATAACTATAATGCATGTTTAGCAAAACAATTCAGTAAGAATATTTTGCTCATAGTGCAAGCAGCAGTTAACATTTATAAACATAAGCCCACACATTAAAAATAAAAAGTATAGATGCATAATATAGATAGAAGAAGTAACTTTTAAGAAAGTAGAATATGTTACTATACACAATAGAAGGAGAAGAAAATAAGAAAGATATAGTTATTAAATACACCATAAATTAAATAGTAACCATGACAGCGTGTTGTTGAAACACCAATTATCACAAATGTAATATGAAGATAATTAAGTTGTGATAGATAAATACAAATTGTCCCTCTTCTGATTCGACCCGTGTGTTGCCGTGGCTCTGGCTCTGTCACTGTTGAGACATTCCCCTCAGTAAGTTGGCCACACAATCTCTGAACAAAACCTGCAGAGGAAAAACAGCAAAACAAACAGAAAAACAGCTCCCAGTTTGCCAGGCTTGACTGTTTGGTAAAGAGCGAGTGCTGGTGAGGGCCAGGCGGTGAAAGATGGCCACTTTTACAAGGCAAGACAATGCAAAAGAAAAATAACAAAACTGGCCAACTTTGATGGCCCTGAATATATTGGGCACTCTGCCTTGGCCGTGTGTGTGTGTGTGTGTGTGTGTGTGTGTGTGTGTGTGTGTGTGTGTGTGTGTGTGTGTGTGTGTGTGTGTGTGTGTGTGTGTGTGTGTGTGACTCCAGTCCGGACTTCACCACCGTCCTGAACGCCTGCATGAACCGGGGTTTCTCTCGTCTCCTTGACAACCTGGCCGAGTTCTTCCGCCCGCCTCCCGGTGACTCCGCCCCCAGCTCTGCACCTGATAGGTCAGCTGCTTAACTGTCATACAAGTAGTCCAGACACAGATCTCCATGGCGATACTGACCTGTGTGTGTGTGTGTGTCCAGTCTGTCTGCAGTCAGCCTGCCACTGGCGAAGATCATCCCCATCATCAACGGTCAGATCAACACCATCTGCAGCGAGACGCCCAGCCACTTTGTTCAGGTGAAGCCACTTTGTTCAGGTGAAGCCACTTTGTTTGTTCAGGTGAAGCCACTTGTTTGTTCAGGTGAAGCCTGTTCCTGGATCAGCACCACTGACTGCTGGGTGTCAGTTTGTTATTGATCCTGTATTCTGTTACTTCATCAGTAATTGATTGATTGTCTCCCTCAGGACCTGCTGATGAACGACCAGGTGAAGGAGTTTGCTGCCAACGTGTACGAGACCTTCAGCACGCCGCAGCAGCTGCAGAAATAACCCTGTGGAGACGCCGTGGAAACCCCGTTCATCCCTCCTTCCCCCCCGACCCTGCAGACTTTCCACCCTGTGATGGAGAACGTGCACGACTCAGCGTCCGTGTCCCCTCTGACCAGCACCGCTGTGGATTATTGATCTTCGGGGGGGGTTGTAGTCACAGCAGAGCCCTGGGACCCACTGCATCTTGGGAGCTGGAGTCGTAATTAACCCGGTGATGTGGTTTAAGAGGCAGCGAACACACCGTGACTCTGTTAGTGTGACGGATGGAGCTGGTGCTGAAACAGACAGTGTTTCTCACAGATCAGCATCAGAACGGTTTACACATCGTACAGTTTCTTTAGTGTTTGTGTTCACAACTTAATCCGGGTGGGAGAGCGACGTGTGTGGACACGTCTTCTTCTTTTTGTTGCTAATACTCAGTGTTTCTTTGTCATGGTGGAGAAAAGAGATCAGCAGCAGCAGCTTGTGGGTAATTTTTAGTGATGTTAAAAAACATGATTAACAAGATGAAGAAGCCGATCAGTCGGGAGGACTTCCAGTGGTCACAATCCTCATTTTAATAAAACACTTAAAGATCAAATGTAAATGTAAAGTTTCCTCTGCAGCGTGATTCCTTTTGTGGCCAGAAGGTGTCGCTCTGCAGCTGCTGGGAGGTCACGAAGCTTCATTCTCCTGTTTTTAAGTCAGATAAAGTAAAATAAAATGATGTATCTGTGATTCTGTCTTGGTTTTCATCCTAAAGCGACGCGTTGTTTCACAGATGGCAGATAATAGATCCACCTGTTCCCACGTCTGATTGGCTGCGGTTATCAGGTGTGTTCAGCCAATCAAAGGCTCGTTAACACACCTGATGTCGTTGGGACAGCATGCAGCACGTTAACAGATTCATGTGACCGCTGCGTGTTTCATCAGACTGCTCCCAGTTCAGGTCCTGTACCTACTCTCAACCATGTCCATCGTCAGGTGCAAGACTTCAGTGCAGCTCTGATTTGTGACGCCTCAGTGCCACACGGGCGGAGTTAGCTCCAGAACTAAATGATGAGAATGATCTCTTGTGATTTCTTCAGCACATGCTTGAACAGGAAAGACAAACCCTCTGAGTCCAGTAATAAGAGAATAAAGTCACTAAAGTGGACCGACCTCCTTCAGAGTAAACATCAGGTGACAGTTGAGCTTGTGACCTCTGCATTACACAACAGACAGGTGAGAATGTAAATCTGTGGTTACGCCTTTTGAAGCGTAACATCCCGACTGAAAGCTGAAACGTGTGTTTGTAGCGCGTCAACGTTGAAATAAAGGTCAAACGTGACTTCATGTTCCCTCTGCATTCACCGTTTTCTTGCTCTGTAGCGTGTGTGTGTGTGTGTGTAAATCTGTTCACCTGGATGCCTCGAGCCAGTTCTCCAACAGGTGACAGGAAGTGTTGGTGTCAGCAGGGGGCGCCCCGCTGCAGCAGGAAACACATCCAGCACACTGCAACATGCTGCTCCTGTGTGACTCATAACGCCTCGGAGGATGACGCCGCTTCTTAATTACTGATTAATGAGTTTAGGAGGAAAAATCTTCTTCCAATATGCAAACAAGAAACCTGAGAATGAAAGTGGAGCTCCAGGGAAAACTGCTGGTTTCCACTGTGGTGTTTACAGAAAAACAAAGTCAAAGACTACATCTGGTCCAGTTTACAGATTTGTGAAGATGTGTCTCATGAATACATGAACATCACTGGCTGCTGCCACTTCACTGTCTGATGCTTGAGTGATGACGGACACGTGAAGGAGGGAGAAGAGTTAAATCATCCAGGTGGTGCGATGAGAAAGGGGTGATCGTAGAAAGACAGAAGAAGCTCTTCCTCCACCTGTTTCTTCTGCTAACAACGTGAAAAGAATTGTAAAGCATGAGCAGTTACCGGTTTAATGTTGCTCTCATTGCTTTGTGTGGGTTTGTGAAGACGGATAGTAAAGATGCTGTTGCATCGTAGAAACTGAAGCTATGATGTTAGAGGTTGAGTTCAACATGTGATCGTTTGATGCAGCTCAGACTCATAAAACCTATCTCAGTTATTATTTAGGGAACTTCCTGGTGACAACCTTGGAAACCTGTGACTTTGTAAGTTGAGGCTTGAATGTGTCTTCAGTTTCAGTTTGTGCATCATCAGAAGATTCAGTTGTTGTCTCAGTCAGATGACACTCAATCCATCAATCATTTGATTGTTAAGAGGAAAGATCCTTCAAATATAACAAACAATACATCCAATTCTACCAATTATCACACGTTATGTCTTGAATTTAGGAGAATAAATCTCAAATCTTTTCACAATAATTAATTCTGCTCTTTAATTGATTAAAGTTTTAATTGATGTGACGTTCACGTTCTTGTCGATCGGTGTCGGTGCAGCTCCAGAGGTTTTTTATCACGACGAAGGTGCAAGAAGTGCAAAAGCCGGCAGACTAAATATCAGCAGCCACGACCACAAAGTAACAAGGGTCAACATGGCCGTCAATCAATCAGCAACTTTATTGATTTCTCAAATTTCAGACAAACGCTTTTGAGACGGGGCTCAGGACCATGAATTAAAAATCAGGTTAAAAGAGTTCAAGTCTGTCATTTTAGACGTGTGTGTGTGTGTGTGTGTGTGTGTGTGTACACGTACGCACGCATTCATTTTCATGTGACTCAACAGATGGCTTCATCTTCTCTGACATTTCTCTCTGTAGGGGTCTGGGTTTCTCTCTGGCTCGATTAAAAGGTTAAAAACATGAAATATTACGCCGTGTTTTATGAGAGCAGGTTCATGTTGTTCATGTTGGACTTTAAACATGTAAAGCTGCATTATTCACGTTTAATCAACAGATTTGCTCGTTAAGGATCTGTAAATGTTCTGATCTGAACTAGAAACTTTAACTTTTAACTTTAAGTCCCCGTGTTTAGTCCTGTGGAGCCTGCTGAATACACCGCGAGTGATTAAACACACAGTATGTAACACAATACATAATAAATAGTAATAATATAATATAATATGTGTCTTCATAGGAGAAGTACTGGACTTTAATAAACACTTTAAAACGTCTTTGTATCTGCTCACAACTACATGATAGTGCACTTATGATTAAGTCAAGTTCAGTTCCCAAGTTACACAGGGCTTCACATTATAGATAACTAATTTAATTAAATGTGTCTGTATGATCGAAGTCCAACAGTAAGAGATGTTGCAGTTAGATAACATCACGTGAAAACACAACTGTATTTTTAACCAGCCTTTTGAACTGAATCACTTTTTAATCAAAATCAGGAGACGAAACATTAAAAAAAAGTAAAACAAGAAGATTTTTCATGTTAATATAAAAAATGATAGGACAAAATGAAATACTGGAGGACATTTCTCACATTGGCAGAAACTCGTTAAGATCAGATTTTATTGTGTAAATAAAAACGTCTACAGGTTTACCTTGTGGGGACCTGCTCGTTGTCCCCATAAGGTAGTTGAGTCCCCACAATGTGACTTTGTTGTGTACAGACTTTGTGGGGACCCTTGTTGAAATAATCCGTTTCCCAGCCTCTTAACCTAAAAGCTTAACACTAAACCTTAAATCTAACATTAACCCTGAGCAGAAAGAATAAACTAAACAGTCCTTACACACACACACACACACACTCACACACACTCACAGCCGCATGATGCAACATGCCACGTGGTGTGCAACACTGTGAGTGTGTGTGTGATGTGTCTGACCTCCAGTCATCTGCAGCATCATGATCTCATGATGAAACCGACAGCGCTGCTCTGCTGATCGTCTGAAACGTGTCACCGCGCCCGTCGTGCTGACCAACTTATGTTTTGTGTCCCAAAATAGAGCCGGAGCCTCGCGTCAGCACGCCGAGTCATGCACAGTGGCAGAACGGGCGCTTTGTCCCATGAAAACAGGGCCTTTTATCTGCTGAGTGACCGTGCGGTCAGCCAGCTTTCCATTAAAGGGACAGAGTCACGTTCGACTCTTCACAAACAGGCTGAGCTGAACTCTTTGTGGCTACTTCACACCGACTGATCGTCTTTGCCCGGTCTGTGGCACAGAGCTGGAAATCCCCCTGTTGTTGAGCTACGAGTCTGAGCCGCTGTCTCGCTGCATGATGCGGAGCACGTCTGCACCACTGACCCACGTTGCACAAGTGGAAATATATAACGGACGGGAACAGGTACTTCCTATCTGTCAGAGGAAAAACATGTGCTGCAGAGTTATGTTGAAATTCTGCTGTTTGGATGTTGAGGAACCAGAAAAGAGTTTGTTTAAAACAAGCCTCAAAATCACATTTCTAGCCAGTAAAGTGGCAAAAGTGTGTAAAAACGAAACCACAAAGGTCTGTGGGATAAACCGCACCCTCTGCCATGTAAAGAGCTGTATAGCCAAGGCTTTTAGAGATGCAGAAGTCATGTGTTGTGTTGGTAAAATGATCAGGTCTTCTGTTTTGTTGTCATTCATTTGACAATGCAGTCGTGTTTTCACATGGATTTCAGCAGCTCAGTCAGGCAGGAAATTCCTCCAAATGGGCGACAAAAGCAACCATGACTTGCATTTTTTTGGTTGCATCATTGGTGGATTCAGGTCTGAAACTCGTGTAGGAAGAAAGAGCGTCCTCATCAGGTGATGTGAAAACATTCAGAGCGTCGACTAAACCCGTGAGTCACAGTAAAGAACGCGCTTACACAACTGCACGGGCTCCAAATGAAACCCAGCAGGTGTGTTGGGTAAGATGTGCAACCTTTCATATACATGTAGACGTCATCACGTGGCGTTCATTTTATTTCCTGCATCACGCTTTGGGTTAAAATTATTATTTTCTTAGGATTACGGGAACTTTGTTGTCATGGCTACAATAATAAACACGTGGTTTTTAAAAAATTAAAAAATGTTTGCTTTAGGGAACTTTGCTGTCGTTGTTCTTGGGAGGACAGTCTCTCTTATCCTCCGACCAGCACCTGAACACACCACCTCTGACCTTCCCCATCAGCTGACTGCCCCCCCATCAGCACACCTGTTGTCACCTGCGCTGCAGTCACCTGGACCTCCAGCTGCATCTCGTTCCCTCGTCATCCTGCCTGCAGGTGCACTGCCTTCGTTCTGTTGTCAGCTCATCCCCACTGCTTTGTTGCTGTCCTGCCTTTTGTATGTTTCCCCTGAGCTTCTGTCACCTGACACCTGTAGCTGCCAGTTACCTGTTGCGCACCTGTACCTGCACGTAAGCTAACTGAGAACACAGAAATCACAGAAATGCACCCGTCTGACGTTGTGCTGCACGTCTCTTCACAATCCTGCCGTGATGATTTCACCTCCTTATCTGGAACAACAGCCCACACCAAAGCAGCGCATGTTCAATGTGTGTTTGTTTTTCTTCATTAGAGTTTAAAGGTGTTTAAAGGCAGCACTACACACCAGCACCGGTGTGGTCCAGACCAGTATCACTGCAGCCAGAACAAGCAGCCAAACACAACTGGAATTCCTGCGTGTGAAACCTGCGGAGTGACTCAGAGTTCAAGTATTCACATAATCTCTGTGGTATGTGGCCTTCAGGGCCCTCCTTAGTCAGTGGGACAAATTACCTGTATCGCTCCCAAACTTTCCACAGCCACTCAGGGACTCAACTCTGTTTTGTGTTACTTTCAGTCACTCGGGTTCACTGGAGTTCATGAACAGACTCAGTTTGACCTGCAGGGGTTCAGTCATGATTATCTCAGCTTTGTTTTAAAGCATCGAAGCCAAATATTCTTTAACTTCTGCTGCTACACCTGTCACTGCTAAACATCAGCTGCTAATTCTATAACTAATATTAGTATTACTGTTTAAACTTGTACTTTTTCTAACACTACTGCTGCTATAACACCAACAACAACTGCGTTCACTACTGTTACTCTGCTACTACTTCTGTTACTTCAACACAACACAAACTACTTTGTACGACAAGGGACGACAACATGCAGGACAGTAAACGGGCTGCTAGCACCACCTCTAGTACTACTGCCACTATAACTATAACAACTTTAAACTTTACTGTTATTATATTGACACGATTGTTATTACCACTGGTTTTACTACCAAGCTGCAACTTCTACTGTTACTACATGTGAAATGAAACTGAAAGGTCAAACATCTGCTGCTTCCAGCTTCTGGAATGGAAAGATCTGCAGTAAATGAAGAGTCTCTGGGTTTTGAACTGTTGGTCGGACAAAAGAAACTTCTTGAAGACGTCCCTTTGAGCTCTGGGAAATTGTGATGATGATGAATTTTCACATTTTATAGACTAAAGGATTAATCCCTAATAGGGCTACTACAAATAATGCTATAAATACTGCTAGTATTACTGCAATAACTACCACCACCACCACTACTACTCTTACTTCCTCTATGACTGTGACTGTTACTAACATTACTACTAGTACCACTGCTCCTACTGCTGCTTGTGCTACTATCACAAGTAATACTACTCACACTACTATCTTTACTACTGCTACTACTACTACTACTACTACTACACATACTGTAACTACTACTGCTGCTACTACACATACTGTAACTGCTACTACTACTACTGCTACTACTACTACTGCTATTACTACTACTACTACACATACTGTAACTGTTACTGCTACTGCTGCTACTACTACTACTACACATACTGTAACTGCTACTACTACTACTGCTACTACTACTACTGCTACTACTACTACTACACATACTGTAACTGTTACTGCTACTGCTGCTACTTCTACTACTACACATACTGTAACTACTACTACTACTACTGCTACTACTACTACTACTACTACACATACTGTAACTACTACTACTACTACTACACATACTGTAACTGCTACTACTACTACTGCAACATACTACCACTATACACGTACTATCACATCCAGTACAGCTGCTACACTTATGTTACTACTTTGACTGCTGTTTTATTATTATTATACAGACAACCACTACTTCTACTTACCTACTAACCAACTGCTACTACTACTGTTACTTCCAGTACCATTACTGCTGCTACTACTGGGGTTACTACTAATATTACTAGCACTCCAGTTGCTGACCCAGCCTGTAAAAGTACTACTTTAAGTATTTATGCTTTATTTTTCTGTAAAATACTTTAATGAACGCTGAATTTACATACAAGTAGAAGAACATGCATTATTCAACTATATAATGGAGAGCAGGACACACAGGTATCATGGGGAACATTAGCTTCTAATGTGTGTTGCTGCTGGTCTCATAATCCATGCTGGTGTAAAACACAAATCCTTACAGGCATGTGAAACCCTGACTGGCCTCCTCCAGACCTGCTCAGGAGGAAACTAACCAACCAAACACAGCTGCTGCACACGAGCACAGAGAGGTGACAGGTGACCACTTCCTGCTGTGACAGAAGCGACTCACTCACACAACGCTGAGGTCATCCCGTCCTCTTTTCTTTCCCTCTGTTTACTTTCGGCCCTCGCTCGTCCTTCTCCTTTCTCTGGTACTCTATCTGCCTCGGAGCGTCGTCATTTACTGTAATGATAGTAGGCTGAGATCAGCTGTGTGTGTGTGTGTGTGTGTGTGTGCATTATTGATTCCCCCTGAGCTCCACGAGACAGTAATCTGTGTGCTGGGATGTGATTGGCCGTGTGCTGTCTGGCTTCATTACCTGATAATCCAGGCCTCTGCTGATTGGACGGCGTCAGATCCCATCGTTAGGAATTCATGATGATGCAGGCTGAGGTCACACTACTGATCGGGAGGGGTGATGTCATCTCACCTGAGCCCTCTGATTGGCCCAAACTGACCCACACACCCACAGATATGTACAGGATGGATGGATGGATGGATGATAGATAAAAATATAGATAGATACATAGAAATACAGATATATAGATAGATAGATAGAAATATAGATGATAGATGGATAGATTCTTGAGATGCTGAGATGATGGGTTGATCTTTTAAATGATTTTAGTGGAAATATAAATTAAAATGAAGATTTTATTTTTGAGAGATAAGATACGAGTCGAGATGAGAAGAGATGAGGTCAATCATTAGAAACAGACATAAAGTGATGTGAGGTGAACGAGGAGGGGAGGCGAAGACAGGTGAGGTGGGACAACACGAGGTGACACAAAGAAAGAAGGAAGTCAATGAATTATGATGAAACTGACAGGAGGAGGTGAGTAAAGTGTATATAAATATATTATATATATAATGTATATGTGAGATGCAGCAGATTGTCTTCTTATCTTTCAGACAAACTGTGAGAAGAGTTGAGCGGCAGGTGCAGGAGAAGTCGAGGCAACGTGACGATGCAGAAATGAAGCGTGTGGAAATGAATCACGAGGTGAGACGAGATGAAGAGATGTGTGTGTGAGAGAGTGAGTTAGTGTGTGTGTATGTGTATGTGTGTGTTTGTGTGTGTTTGTGTGTGTGTGTGTGTTTGTGTGTGTTTGTGTGTGTGCGTATGTGTGTGTGTGTGTGTGTGTCTGTGTGTGTGTTTGTGTGTGTTTGTCTGTGTGGGTGTGTGTGTTTGTGTGTGTGGGTGTGTGTGTGTGAGTGTGTGTCTGTGTGTGTGTGTGTTTGTGTGTGTTTGTGAGTGTGTGTGTGTGTGTGTGTGTCTGTGTGTGTGTTTGTATGTGTTTGTCTGTGTGTGTGTGTGTGTGTGTGTGTGTGGGTGTGTGTGTTTGTGTGTGTTTGTCTGTGTGTGTGTGTGTGTGTGGGTGTGTGTGTTTGTGTGTGTGTGTGTGTGAGTGTGTTTGTCTGTGTGTGTTTGTGTGTGTGCGGGTGTGTGTGTTTGTGTGTGTGTGTGTGTGTGTGTCTGTGTGTGTATGTGTGTGTATGTGTCTGTGTGTGTGTGTGTGAG
>JAVQJL010071586.1:0-31169 GCA_036024295.1 Nannoperca obscura | reverse complement strand
GTATTTGATAATGTACAAAGATAATCTGTTCTTAGATTGAATGCTCTTTTCGATTCTGCCATTGGCAGCGATGTACTTACTTATAGCACTTGTGATTCATCACCAGCCCTTACAAGTTTAATGAGACATCTTGTTGTTTTCAATCATGGTTCTATGTACTTGATGTAAAGCTCTTATTTGGATAAAAGCGTCTGCTAAATGTAAACGGGAGTTAAGATGTTAAATTGCCTTTTCTGAATAGTTTTTAAATTTTTTACATGTCTTTACATTTGTGCCAGTGCTTAAAAATAGTAGAGACAATCCTTGAAAGCAATACATTTTAATGCGATCATGGTTGGTCCACAAAAATATGTGAAACATGCGTAAGCCTGACTGAAAATAACTTGTGTTAAGGTTTTTAAAAATAAACAGTTTATTTTCTTCTGTCAAATAAGCATGTGACCTGTTCTGACCCCGCCCAGGGGAATCAAAAATCATTAAGAAGAATAGTTAAAATCATTAAAAACCAAAGGTTACCCAACCCTGTTCTGCAGTGTAACAACTACATGCAACACTATTAAATGAAGGCCCTGTGTTTGGCTGGCAGATCTTACTCATGCTAATGAAGGTCGATTGCTTATGCTGTGATAATAGCAGGTATTTGTGCCTCAATCTCTCCTAATTTGCTTTGTTGAGCTCCTGCACACACATGGCCAGGCCCATGGTGTGAAGGAAACAAAGACAGTAATAAACAAGCTCAACAATAACAACATCAACAAGCTCATGTGAATTATGCAGTCTAGGACTTGTCTATTTTGATTCAAATGGCTTTTTTTGACTTACTAATGAATGCTATCATTTCCTTCTGCTCAAATGTAACATTCCTGTCACTTAACACTGTCCGTTTGTAGGATGGTTGATTATGCAGGAAAATGGGGGGTGGTTTCTAAAGGGTTCCTCTAGGAAAGCAGGACAATCAAGGACAGGGAAACCAAGCCTCAAGAGTGGACAGGAGTCAGTAGGAATCACCTGACAGCCATTTCACCTGCTGCACTCCTTTCAATGGTTGCAAATATACAACTATCTGCTCCACACAAATTCAGAATCATTTGTCAAATCCACCAATACACATGATAAAATGTGCCAAAAGGACAGCTTTTATGGGGAAAAACGTTTTACACAGTTTGGAATAGATAGATGTTGATCTGTATGTCAGCACACAACCATGATCTGTAAGTGTTCCAGGGGTATAACAACCATGGGGAATATGATACTGATGCTGCAAATCACTCACTACTCCCTATATATTAGACACTCTGGAGTTTAGTCAACAGAGAACAGGACATTGAGATTTCAGACACTTACTAACGTGTAGTGTCGCACAACACATTTTCACATCTCTAAAACGCACAGCATTGTATTGTGGGTTTGTTACCAGAAAGGGCATTATATAGTGGATAAATGTACGCAGTCAGAATTCAGACACTCAAGGACTGGAGTCAGTGAGCTGAGCCGTGTTTTAAACTATATTCCTTTACATTAACTACCAGTTAGAGTTCCAACAGTTGGATGGATGTACAGACAACAATCACGAAATTACTTTCATATTGAAGAAAATATTGTAGTTAGGCGTGTATTAGCAACAAACATCTGAGATACTGCTATCACTGGACTCTGTAATTCACACTGATTACAGCAGTATGTGTTTGATGTCTGTGTGTTGTTGTTATAATATCTAGCTATGGGTTTTATGTAGTAATTAACAGTGCCATATATTTATTGTGTGATAGTACTCAGCTGTGAGGTTTTTAAAGTGTCAAGGCCAAATGTATCAAACAAGCCAGGATGTGGTGTGCAAGAACAGGATGTGCTGTGCAAAAACAGGATCGGGAGGATTTGCAGCACCAGAGTAAGCAGCTCTCCCCTGCTCTGCAAAATAATTATGTGAAAACTGAAGGATAACATGTTTAGGAGGTAACCACCCAGGCAGAGATATGTGTGTGTGTGTGTTTTTAAAATAAGGATGCAGAAGGGGGGAGGTCAGAAAGGGCGCGAAAGACACTATATAATGTACAAGTGGGGAAAGAAAAAGTGACTCTTTCTGACATTGCTTGGATGTGCTTGGTGATGTTAAAGTAGAGTCTCCAGATTAATCTGTAATAACTGCTTCGTGTAATCTATCTTGTGTGAATAAATGTTTAAAACTACAGTTGTAAGATGCCTTAATTCCAAATCAACCAACCTGGAGGGATCAGAAGCCACGAGAAGGGATCCCAACAGTGTTCAGATTTAACTTATGACTTCTTAAAGAGTTCTGACTTCAAGAAGTTTTAAATCAAACCACATCAATGCCCAGAGGACGGACATGTAGTTTGGATTACAGACCTGGTTTTTATTTGCAAATGTATGGCATGCAACAGGCAGTACGACTACTATTACACAATGACTAATCTCACGTGGTACTAGCCATCACCTTGCCACAGTGGTAGTAGCAGCTTCTTAAAAACACCATGATATCATTTATTTAGCAAATAATCTCCAGATGCTACTTAATAATACTTACTGCATTCCTCTTGTGCCAAAAAAGATTCACTTTTGCTACTGTGACCTTCCAATTACTGTATCTAAGACATTACTTTCTATTTTTGAAAAGGTCTTAAATGCACATTTACATTTCACAGTAACAACAGACTAGCATAAAAACTTAAACAAAGTGTCTCCATTAACAAAGAAGTTGACTCTGCACTGAAATGATCTTGAAACAATTTAGTGAAAAGCTGGGCCCCTTCTTCATACAAAAACTACCATCTCGCCATTTCCCTCCTCATTCTCCTTCTTCCCATTTCAGCACCTTCTCCCCCTCTCTCCCCATGCAGCTGAGAAAATAGCCCTGTTGCTTTTAGATGGGCCTTGACTCTGGGCTCTGGGTCAATTTCCATGGTTTCCTGACACTGTACACCACCAACAACCAGATGGAAGGAGGGGTAAGACAGGCTGACAAAAGAGAGAGCAAACAACAAAAAAAGAGAACAAGAGCAATAAAACACAGGAGACACACAGAGAGGGAGAAGATGAAAGAGAAAAACATCCAGACATCTCCAAGATTTGAGCTAACAACATCTGGTTTGAGCTTCAGGAATAAGAATTTGATTACATGACTTTTCCCCTAAATTGTTGGAGGATTGTTGAGAGAACTGCTGCTACAGCAGAGACTGTTTAGAGTCCAGGTCTGTACATCCCTAGTGTTTCCTCGTGGGGAAATAAATGACATCCATCATTTAGACTGGTCTAACAGCTCTCTGAATCTTCCCACATTAAAACAAGTTCAAACTTTAGCTCAATGGTTTTGCATATTTCTGGAGGCATAACTCTCTAAACAAAAGAAATACAGAAATAGCCTAGAATAGCTTGTTAATACCAAGAAAAATTGAGTAACAAGGCACACAGTCTATTTAAATATAATTATTCTGGTTTATTAAGTATTATTTGAATCGTTTTTTTACCATCATTTGCATCTGTTGATAACATACAAATAACATAATATTAAACGGGTTATAGACCAGACGCCAAGCTGATAGCAAACCAGATGATCTAAACCACTTATTCTCAGATTAAACTGAAAGTGAGCCCACCTGAAATGTTGCTAATAATCCCCAACTACTGGGGGAAACTGTTGCACATACCGAAACAAACATGGATGGACAAACACTGTTAATGTGCAGTGCAATTTCGGCTTTTTTCAGAGATTGGCTGAGATCCTGGATGGAGAGGTGCTACCACCGTGGAGCCGACACATGGGCTGGAGATGAGTGAACTTCAAGATGGGTCTTTACACCTTCACAGGACTGTGCACTACACAGTTTTACTGACTTATTTACATTTTCAGTTTTTCAGTCAAGTGATGATAAACCAATGAGAAAGGTGAAGTCATATTTGAGGTGGAACAGAAAATCCTAGGCAACGTGTAGAGCCATCTATTCAGAAGTCTGCTGTTGCTCAACCAAGCGAGGGCACAACTCGAAACCTTCAGGAGTCGTAAGAAGTGTCTGTCCACATATTCAAAAAGAAAAACATCAGAGGTTACAGATTTTCTGCAAAAAAAGGATTGAAATTGTGGATGAGCTTGTTTGTGAGACAAACTGCTCCATTTGTTTTTGAAGAAGATATCTGTCTTTAGGTGCAGTGAGGGTCCACTATGGGTCAACTTTAAGGGCTCCTGTTTCCTTAATGGTTGGTCATTCTGGTTCATCAATGCTGGTTCTAACCCTCTCTTATACAGGTTAAAAAGGAAATGGCGTGAGGTCAGAAAGTGGTTGAATTCTGACAGGATGTCCTGTGGCCATGTAGGAGGCCACTGCTCACAGAAATCAACTGATTGCGAATGTGTTTTCAGGGCCTTATACTACAGCCCTACAACAAATACACGCTTCCAATAATAAGGTAATAGAGTTTAACAGTCTGGGCTCCTGTACCCAATCACATTAAATTGTAGAGGAGCTCATGATAGTGTTTACTTCCTGTGTTTTTCTAATTGTGCTGCATTGTGGCTGCCAAATGGCAGACAATTCAAATGTCTGTCGACACCAAACAGGAGGCTGGAACAAAGAGAAAGTGCTTCACGAATAGAGACCCGGAGAGAGGCACCCTGGAACCATTCCCTGCAGGATGCCACCTAAAATGAGTTGCTCATGGATGGCTAAGACTTTTTTAACTGTTGCACAGCATGCAATTTAAAAATGGTTGGAATGGAGATGTGTAGAAAAAGTCACTGTAAGTTCCAGAGGACAGACTCTAGGCCAGTAGAGTAACCTTTAGCTTGATGAAATGATAGTGTACTCTGTTGTGCTTCAAATTTATTCATTTATTAAAATCATGTTAAGTTACAGGTTTGACATGAACTAAATTATTAACACTAATTATCACAGAATTATCTCATCACCAGAAGGTTACAATATTTACTGCAAAGGATATGACACCAAATATATTGACATTGAGTATAGCTCAATTTGTCTGAGTTTTGGTTCCATAAAACTGCAAAACACTGTATAGACAGGAGTATTCCAGCACTGTTGATCTGATGTGGATGTAAATACCCTCAAATTAAAGCTGAATGTTAGGTCACTGTTAAACTTTGAACTAATCATTTTCTAGAGTAAAGAGGATCTCCAATAACATGTGTCACAGGCCACATACAGGACTGTATATTGGAAACTAGCAATGGCCAGAATCAATTGTTAATGGATTGTCTGATGATTCAAGTTATACAAATAATACTGAAATAAGATGCAATTACTATGACCTTAAAGTCTGTCCTTTTTCCCCTGGTCTGGGACCCAGGTTGTCAACCTCGACAAGACTGAGCTGCTCTTCCTTCCAGGGAAGGCATCTCCATTACCACTGAGAACTCGGTGGTGCCCCCAGCTCAGACTGCAAGGAACCTGCAGACTGCCAACATCGTTGCGACAACCCACTCCTGCAGATCCATCCTCTACAACATCAGCAGGATATTTCCGTTCCTCCTCAGGAGGCAGCACAGGTTCTGCACTGGTGTGCCTGCATGTGCAATCCAACCACTGCAGTTTATCCAGAATGCAGCAGCTTGGCTGGTCTTCAACCTACCCACGTTCTCCCACACTACACCGCTACTCTGCACCGGCGGCTGCTCCAATCAGATTCAAGACTCTGGTATGGAAATGGCTCAGGCTCATTCTACATCCAGGACATGGTCAAAACATATACCCCAGCTCGTCCACTACGCTCTGCTACTGCCAATCAGCTTGCTACTCCCTCACTATGAGTGGACGCAACTGCTCAACAAAATTACCACTGTTTGTGGTCCTGGCTCCACAATGGTGGAACGAGCTCCCCATCAACATTAGGACAGCAGAAACTCTACACATCTTTATCACCTGTTCACACTGAAATATCTCCTGTTCAGGTGCACCTTGGTCTCTTTCTCTACCTCATTGTTTGTAAATGTAGCACTTAAAGCAGTTCAGAATTATTTGAAGAAGTTGGTGTACTTGCATGCCTTTTCCACATGCAATTACAATTCATTCATTATCCCACAAAAGAAGGCTTGGGTTGTATTGAGTTGCATTACAGAAAAAGGTGAGGCTTTTCATATGTTTCCACCACTCCCTTCTATCATCTCCACCACATTCCTGTCCTCAATTACACCAAGTTATGCAACTACTCTTCCTGGATGTACACAGACAAAGAAAGGCAGAGGGAGGAGAAGACAGGACATGCTGTTGGATAGAAAATGTGCATTTTACCTAAAATATCTATGTAATATTTGTATTAAATTTTAATCTCTTACTTCTGCTTTATTCACAATGGATTTCAGTGCCAAGACAATGGATAAATAACTAGATATCTAGTAACCAAACAAATCCATACAATGCCACTCAAATTCGTCTAAGGACGCCCTGTGCCCCAACATTGCCCTGGTTGCTAGGTTAAATTGGGCAGAGCTGGCTGGATAATATCTTAAAGATGGCAGCTGTACCTGCCACTCCTTCACAAATGATCACATAAGCTTGAAAAGTTCCACCTCACTGATAGTTAAAAGAATGACTAATAAAGTTATGTTAGCAGTTGACTCACCAGCAGTGTGCATGGCCAAGATCCATAACAAGATGGTAGCATTAGCTTTAGACTTAATAGCAAACCACCAGCCACAAAGTTAGCTAGTTTGGGGCTATATATTTTACAACAGGAATAACACCATGTGTTTGTGGCGTCTGGTAACTATTTGTTAACCTAAATTATGTCGTTTCTTGTTGACAAAGTTTCCCCACTAATCTAGAAAATGTAAGGACTAAGGACTAATAATTTAGCCAAAAGACAAAAACAATTTAGTCAAGCAAGCTAACAAAGCTAAATCAGCTGCAATTGGGTAAACAAGGTTTAGTTAACTTTCAGTACTCTCATTTGTCTTTGTACTTACACAACGCTTCTCGAAATGATCCAGGACACCATTTTCTGTCTTTGTTGTGCAGGGCTTGTAAGAGATAGAAGACGGCCCCGCTGACAACGCTAATGGCTAGCCGAACTGCCGTATAACTTCTTCAACCAAAACTTCGATGCGCGAATCCAAGACACGCTAGCTATGTCACAGTACATCAGCCAAGCAACATGTCTGAAAAACGTCCGATCTGACTCACTGCTCTCGCTTGGTAACCATACCTAAGCGATTAAATATCTATCCTATATAAATCCTGTAGTTTTATTGCAATATCTTGATCCCTGCGAGTTCCCTCCTTCCCTCTGTGGTATACTTGCTAGTTCCTGGCACCAGAACAGTGCTCAGATCAGAGCCACTGACGTCAACAGGAAAAGAACAACCTCCTGACTTCTATTGGCCATGTTAGTCTGTTTACAACAAACACAAACTCAAGTATTGGTTGGCCACGTTTGCCCATGTGACTTTGGAAAGCGGTGAATTTTCAAACTCAGCTGACTGTGCTCTGATTGGTCTGTCTTCGATTCGTGGCAAATTCTAACCAACGGGGGAGAGACGCAATGAGGGGGTTCGGTGGATTTTTTTAAGCGTTGTTGTTGGGGGAGCGTTTGCCCAGCATGGAAACAGAAGGTGTCTTTGTTTTAATTTTCCAGTGCACTCAGTCTGGGCGGGTCCATTCGTCGACAAATATGCTTGCTGGGCACAATAGCATAAAGGAAGAAAGACATTTCAGTCCATGTGTGTATTCCATATTACAAAAAGGAGAGTGTAATAAACCGCTGTAGGATCGACAAAAGGAAGTGCGGTCGTCTGTAAGCTGCGCCCAGTGATTCAAAGCAAGCGCCCCCTTCCAAGACCCTTGTTGGAAATTAAATCGTGTCAGGTAATGACTGTATAATAGGGTAAGTCATTATTGATCCATGGGCGTCTGCTTGAAAAATATTATAGCATTAAGTCTAGTGCTGAAAAACACTTTCTCTTTTTAATTCAGTTATGTTATATAATCCTGCGAGGACCAAGAGGAATGAGAGAACACATCGCAGACTAAAATTTGATACATAAGTGTGTCCTTCCCATTTGAATTTTGACGAATTGAAGGTTTTATTGTACCAAATGAATGAGTACAATAACTCACAGGTTCATGAATTTTCTCAGCCCAGATCCAAAATCCTATAACAAGCTTTCCACATGTGCATTGTGCAAGGAATGACATATTAAAACATATTCACTCCTAACAATTTTCTATGAATTTCTCACACTACTTAACCTGAGATTCATGTTCATGTTCTATACTCACTGAATTGTTGACATGTATCTAGATTGTTTTATTCTGCATGCAAGGCAGGATTTTAAGGACAAAATGTTAAATATTTTATAACAAATAAATGGGAAAATTAAAAAGAGGAAAGAGAACGTACAGTATAGTTGTACATGGAAATGTAAAGTAATAGTTGTGATGATGGTATTGATGTTAATATTAATAAAAATAATATTGATAGCAATATAATTGTAATACTAATATCAACAGGAATAACATTAATAGCAGCGGTGGCTGTTGAGCAGGAACATGGGGGCAGCAGGTGCAACCACAGCTCCAGACTCTACAGATGTGGAGGCAGAAACACCTGCAGAAAGCAACAGAAAGAGAGAGAGAGAGATGAGAGAAAGCACACAAATACGGGAAGAAGTTGAATTAGTAACAAGCATATGAGTGCATACAGATGGAGAGGGAGAGAGAGGAGCTCATAGGAAGTCTCCCGGCAGTCTAGGCCTATAACAGCATAACTGGGGGGTGGGGGAACCACACCAGTCTTTAGGTCGTAATCATATTCATTACAGTTTTCCATACATACACAAACCCCATCTGTGAGCCTCTGCATGCCTGTCTCTTTGTGTATGCATGTCCATCTGCATGTGTAGATAATGATATCTGAGCACATACAGTAAATGCGTGTGAGAAGGTGTATGTGTGCAGCTATGAGCTTGTGCCTTTTTATATTTGCAGATGGGGATGTTTGTGATCACATGCAATTATGTGCGTGTTTTGTGTACATATGATGTGAGTATGGGGGAGGAGGGGGGTTGGATTCAGAGCTACTTGTTATTCATGAAGGCAGCTGCTGCAGTGTGCAGCAGTGTGAGGGACATTCCCAGTGGAGCCTCTCTGGTCACACTGCCTGTCTGGGACAGCATCAGAGGATCACAGCTGAACAGCATTCAGCTGCTCCACTGCAAACCTCACACTACTGCATCATTTCACACACAGCTGCAAAATCCAAAATCCAACCCTTGCCAATAAATCTAACTAAGCAATCATATACTGAATATCAGCCATTGGTCAAAACTGAATCACAATATCATATTCATAACTATATCAAAATATATACCATACAGTGCAATACAGTGCTTACTTACATTTTGCTGCAGTTGTTCTTCTTCAACCACAAATTGTTCTTTTACTTTTTTGTTTCTGTACAGATTAAATAAACAGATACAACATGTTAATTAGTGAGCTTTAGACGTGTTGGTAGGTGTACTTTTGAACTTTGAACAGAGTCATGCTAGCTGTTTCCCATTGCTTGCAGTCTTTATACTTAGCTAAGCTAACCAATGCTCTTAACACGCTGACATAAGGTGGCCCTGAGAGCTCAACATACTGCAACTAAAACACATGATCATGAGAACAAGAAATCTCTGCAAATGCACACTGTAGGAAACACTATTTATGTGCACTTTGTCACTCCTATGTTCATAACACTCTACAGTCTGCCTGTCATCCCTGATGAACCTGTTAATTTTCTCTGATTAACTGTACTTTTAATAAAAAAAATATTTACAAATTCCTTAAAAATGTACCTCAATTTTCAATTTCAAAAATGCTTTACAATCATTTCCTATGAATTTGCTTGCTGCTGCAAGGTAAGTGCAGCTCAGACTGCACATATGCACAGCAGAGAAACAGTACAAAACAAAATAATGGAAAAACACAAATTGGACTAGCCATTTCAATAACCTGTTTTCCAGACTGAATGAAATAATTGAATGAATGGGTGATACATGGACTGACTTCAATAACTTCATGAGTCACAAATCATGGCAACAACAAGAGTGTCCTAGCAGTGTTCATCACTTTTTTGTGTCCTCTGGAAACACTTTCTGTTGTGTGTTTGGTTGTGTTTTCTGTATTTGCAGCATATTTTTAAATGCTGTGCATGTGTTGTCAAATTGGTGAAGATGTTTTTTAAGTTGCTTGTGTTTTGTCTATGTGCATGTGTTTTTGTAAGATGCAGTGCGTTGAGGTCTCAGGACCACCGTACAGACAGATTGATATCCAATAATATACAATGTTGTACAATTCCTTTAAACAACAGAAACATTCCCTCATCTATGGTTATGGGCTGAGAGCAGTTTCCTTTCTGCTAATTAAATGAACACTGGGGCATTTTGTGAGATACATTAGGTGCCATTTTACCCATGAGTCAGATTAGAATGGTGTTGCCTGGGATAACTGCTGCCTTAGATGTGTCAAACATTCATTCTAAAGTCCTCCTGCTGCCCAGCAGTTGTTGGTCAAAAAATAACTTGCTAACTAAAACCACAATATCTGATTTTTGCATCACTACACCTGTTCAATAGATATGATACAATATGTAAAAAAGACAAGGATCATTGTTAGTCTTACTTCTTTACCACAGTGCTTTTCCTTGTAATAGTGTCATTTATTTATTCCACCACTATGACCCACGTCTTCTCTACTTTTTCTTGCTTCTTTCCTATTTTGTCTCATATGTCCTTCGTGAGACTGTTTCTTAATCATCTTTGTCCTTTTCTTTCACTGTTTCTCTTGTGTCTCTTCTTACATCATTCCATTTCTATGTCTTTCTTTCTTTTCCTCTCTTGTACCTCTCTGGAGGTCATTCCAGGCTGATTGCTTTCTACATGCATCCCACACAAACCTCTATATACTGTCCTTAAGATCCCTACACTCTGCACACACATGTAAGCACACGCAAGCAAAAGGACACAAGTGTGCAATCCCCCATAGAGCCATATGTGAACAGAACACACACACTTCCCTCTCTTGTTTTCCTTCAGTTCCTCTGCAAGCCTTATTCTCCCCCCCAATGATTCTCTCTCTGTCTAGCTTGTCTCCTTTACAGCCCAGGAGGCCTCAGTGGAAGACATTGCAAACTCGTAAATCCACACTGAAAGAAAGAGACCAAACGTGTCCGTTGAATTTAACATTTGGAATGCAATGTTAACATAGAGCAATAGAGCAAGATTAAGGTGTAAAGTACAAAAATAAATAGCAGATTATAATGATATAAATATGAGATATGTGAGAGAGATATGTGAATGACATAAACTTACTGTAACATCCCTTGTGCTCTGATGGTGGCTTGATGGGCCTGGAAATTTGCTGTAATGTTTAAGAGACCTTACCTTTTTTTGCAGCCCATTCTCGTATGCACGTTACACGTTTTGTTTTTTTGGCAACCATTGGTTTCTATTCATTTTAATATGATATATAAATCAACTTGCAGACACTTGCTTGAGTTGTGTAATCCAATAATGCATGCAGATTAAAATTGGAAAATGTGCACTGCTTTCCCTCAAACAATAGTATAACTGACATTAATGCAGACTTGATGTTCACTGTTATGAATAACACAAGTAGAATGTACAGTCTGTTAATTTATTTTCATATCATACAGAAAATAATTGAAATCAACGTGATTGGTAGTAAAAAGGACATGCAAAACCAATGGCATGTTCTTTTAAGCACTATTTCCACCATGTTTAACACTGTTTTCTTTCACTTTGCTATATCCACTCCTTCACTTCCATACATGTAAGTCATTCATTCATGCATGGAACTTTTATTTGCCCAAGGTGGTTGATGAGGGTTGTTAACCCTTTTCTGAATAGGTGCCCCGTGTACACAGGACACACGTGCAGATATTGTGTCACATGTTGCAATTATAAGATTATAAAACGTAAAGCTGCAATTGAAATATAAGAGGATAAAAAAGCACTAAATAATTAAATACATGCATAAGTAAATTATAATGAGCAATAAGAATTGTAAATAGAGTAGACTATTGGCCTGGTCTATTGACCTTCAATAGGTTTCGCAAAGTGCGATTTGTGAGTTGACATTAATAAATTCTTTTGTAAATTTAGTTTATTTTAAATAAAATGTAGGCCTATTGAATAGAGCAACATATTATTTATAATCATAATAATATATTATTTATAACCACAACTCACATTAAGACTATACAATAAACATGTCATGCATTCTCTTTTCTGTTGAGGTAATGAGGATTCTTATAAAAAAGTATAGTCAGTTGAATAAACAAAACCTTGCTGGCTGCCATTGCTGTGGAACAGAAGTGTAACGTTATTACAATGGTATCAACAGGACTTTCATTTTTCCCTGGCCTATTACAGTATCATAGCCTCCATGGAGGTTGTTGTTTATAGTGGCAGAATAATATAGAAGTGCTTTTACGGCGGTGATAGAAGCACAAGTTGTCTACTAAAATTAACAGCAGTCGTGGCAGTTCAACAACTACGAGCAGTTATGGGAGTAGTACCGATGGGGTTGAATTGAGCGGAGGGACACCGTCGTGCTGCGGTCTGTGAATGGCTTGGGATCCAGCGGAGAAACACAAGTATGGATGGTGGCGGTGATGCGGTGCAGCGTTCCACCGTTTTTTCACGTAGAGAGAAAAGAGACTGACGCTCGAGCGGGTGGAGACTGCTACACATTTAAATCCCCCGGGTCGGTTTTTCAGCGTTTAGCAAAAACAACTTTCCTTTTTTTCTTTTCATTCTATCGTTGGATTCTTCCGAGCTGGTTTAATGTCGTAAATGACAGGTCTGTAAGGGCGTCGTTGTTGGGAAGTTTTTTCGAGGGGGGGGTTTTGACCAGCGAAGGGCCATGGCAGTCGAGGCTCGGCCGGAGCTGGTCGGGAAGCGGTTCCTCTGTGTCAGCGGGGACGAGCCTTCTGAAATCGGTGACATCGGTCGGTGGTCGTGGAGGTCCGGAGTCATACGGGCCGTTAACCATCGTGACAGCGACAATCCCGACCTGACGGTAAGGAGAACGCTGACTTTGTCCTGTCGTTTCTCTGTTACATGCAAAGCCAGTGGTAAAAGCTCTGCTGCTGGTGGCTAGCCAGCCAGCCAGTGCTGTACCCTGCCAGGCGGAAATTCTTGCTTGTTGTGGCTCTTTGGACCAGGGAGGGTACTGCTTATTTTACTGGTGTTTCACCAAAATATATGTCAGTGTTGCGTGTATACGTGTCACTAGTTATCTGAGCTCTTAGCATGAAGTTAGCGGGAGGCAGACTACCAACAGGGTCTCATGGAAGGCAAACAGCTCGCGTTGGTCCACACACTCGCTACCATCCGAACCGTCCAACGGATCTCATGAAGCATCTACTGTGGCCAACACAAACCTCCGTGCTTTCAGCTTTAGTTGGTGCTAGGAGGGCTTAAACCACACTGAGTCGTCAATAAGGGATAATCTATCGTTTCAAAAGAATAATGTGTCAACACCTGGACTGTGAACTGATCGTGTTGTCCACTGAGAGCATTTGTAGAAGCATGTTTAGGAATCTGAGGTCCAAACAGCTTAACGTTTTAATCTGCTGTATACTGCCAATCAGCTGACGGAGGTGAGGTTAGCTTTTTAGATTTCTTTACATTGAGTAAATCCCTGTTACTTCGTGGTTATTGGTCACGATTGACGTTATTTGAGCGCGGTGATCGCCTGACTGTGTTTTTGTGGCGGACAACAACCCCTCCGACTTGGACAGGGACGCAGGAATGCTAGGACTTGTAAAAACATAAAAGTGTCTTGCTGCAGGCTGAACAATGGGCAGTTTGTCTTCATGTTGAGTGTTGCCTACGATTTCAAGACAACTGCATGTTGACACTTCTGGAGCTTTTAGCAGCAGACACCTTGAGGTGTAATTATTGCATTCTTAATACAGTCAGTAGCCAGTCCGGGGGATGAAAATCTTGGCAATATATTGGTCTGGATTTCCCCCCTCCTTTAAAAAAAAGAGCTATTTTCATGATGGGTTCACGTGCCAAAATCAACAAACAATGAAATATTTGCCCTGACAAGCCCTTGGCTGGCAAACACACAGTGCTGCCTTACTGTACAGTGTGGCTGTTCCCCATTTTCTTTTGTTCACACAATCCTTCTTTCTGCCTATGCAGATAACTGGCCAAACCCCAGCACAGCTCCGCTTTGATTTTCTGGTGAGATTTCTGGGTGCATATGTGCTAAATCATCAGGTATTATGTCTTCCCACAAATATGATCATCTGATAGCTGTCTGGCAGGGTTGATTTTTGTGCGGGAGTCTGTTTTATTTAGGCCAGCAGCACACATGTCACAGGTCCCTATGGCACGGCACTGACTACTCGTAATGCCTCTATGTGCGTTAGACAACTGATCAATTCCAGGTTTCATAGCTGTCTATAATTCTGCATTTCACTCCTGCGTTTACGTCAAGTGGTCAGTGTTTCTGACAGGAGTAGTTCAGTGGCATTGTTTTATAAATTGATTCTAGTGTCATAAACACTTTCCTCGTCTAGCATATTGCATGCACTTGTTTATAACATTGCCCAACACACATGCTTCCTATTTCCTTTGTAGAATTGCTCCTTGTGTGTGATGTGATTTAGGCAGTGAGTAGTGTTCTGGTTTAATTCCATACAATGGGCCACAGTCTCATTAGCAAGGGGCTTAACTAGCTGAGTGAATACAGTAGGATTGGAGATTAGATTAGAAGAAGTGTGTCAAGCCAAGCTGTCAGGCCTTTGTCAAGTGTCTGTGGTCCCGTAGTCCAGTAGTGCAGGAGTATACTGGGTAAGCAACTGCTCACTAAGACTTATTGGTTCACAGCTATATTTTGCAGTAGAAAATAATGCCATTTAATTAAGTCAAAAAGTATGACCATAAACTAATATAGAGATCAATCTGAGATTACCACCCATTAAGCACCAAATGTCTAAAATATGTTGAGATTAGTCAACGAGGGGTATCCAGCACACTGGCTAGTAGCTTTTTAAGACAATAACATTATTCTATACACAATTAACTCAACACACTGATCTCAAATAGCTTAACATTCGAATAAAGAGTTGAAACAGTGGATGGATTAGTAGATGGAGAGAAAATAAACCAGTAATGGATTTTCATTGCATCATGGTTATTTCTTGTTCCAGCTTTACAAATGGGAGGATTTAGTGTTTTTCTTGGTCTTGAATTATGGTGCACTAATCATTTTGGCGAGTTGGACACAAGATGTCATGCAGTGGTTAGCTCACAAAGCATTTTGAAGTGTCGTTGTCTGAGTGCTCTGCACCTAATAAACCTGACAATACTTCTAATGAGCTCGGCACTTTGGGCTCTGGGGAATAGCAATGAGCATTTTTCACTATCACACGATGGGACCTTACTACAGTATGTCCAGTAATCCAAGGTTAGCAGTCATACTGTATATTGCAGTTTGCATTATGACATGTTACCATGCTAATGAGCACCACAGAAAACATCAGACAGTACAGTTCTACCTCTGCGGGGGTTATCAAGTGTAATAACCCCTATTTCAGTACTTATTATTATTATTATTATTATTATTATTAGTAGTAGTAGTAGTAGGAGTAGTATTACTATCACATCACATAATTTAAGACAATAGTTTATTTGTGGTTAGAGTGGCTCAATAATAGACATCTGGTCTAGCACTACGTTAGACCAGCTTGACTGGCTTAGAGCCGGTGTGCCCATAACGAGGACAAATAAATAATGTTAGAATTGCTGATGCATTTTGCTGAATTGCTTTAGAGCCAATTCTGTATATAGGATATATGATGACAGTAATGTAGCAATGCATTGTGATACAGAGTCACTGTAGTAACTGCCAAACATTTGCTTATTAAAGATATTGAACTAATAGTACTGTATACCTGAGCTAAATGTAGTTCTAAACCAGCCAGGGCCTTGTTCTGGTTCTGGTTCTGCTTGAGATTTCTGCCTGTTAAAGGGAGTTTTTTTTTTTGTCACTGTCGGCTGGTGCTTGCTCATTCTGTTATGATTTGGTGCTATAAAATTACAATTGAATTGAATTGAAATGGGCTCTCACTGTTTGAGTGCTCTCTGCCTGATAAATACTGGCAATACTTTAAATTAGCTCGGCTCTTAAGCAAGAAGAACACATTTCTCTTCTCAGTTCAAGACCACCCCAAAATATTAGATTACTATACTCCATTAATGACATTGGGAATTCCTTTGCAGTGACCCAGTATGCAGAAACCAGTAAAATCCACGTCAGATGATTCTTTTCGATAAACATTAAAAGTGAGCTGAAAATTTGTACAGCCATGACATAAAGTGAAGTACAGATCAATTAAACAGCACTGTAATTCCCTTAAACACGCTTAGTTTTTGCTGGGACTTAAGGGACACTGATGCAAGCTGAAAGAAAAAGATAAAGCTCAGCAGCAGAACCCTACGATGGTACATTAGGCATAAAACTGCAACACTCATCTAGATTCACAATGAATGGAAAGAACAGGGCAGCCAGGTCATTGCCTATAGGAGCCTTTGTTCGCACGTGTGTATGTGTGTGTGCAGTAGCAGTGCTGCTAACTTGTTTTTTTTAGGGCTGTGGGCTGAGGTGTGTTGCTAATCAGCAGAAAATGTGACTGGAGAGGAACCTTCCACATACAGAATCCGGTCATGGTTGTTGCAGTGCTGCAGTTCAGCCAGCGTAGAAACATTTCTAAACTGTGTGTGAGTATGTGTCTGGTTTGAATAGCAGCATTGTTTGAGTACGCACAGAGAATAAACATGGCAGGAGAGATGAGTCCATCTTCTCCTGTGGATGCTGCAGTAGGGCCGGTACACACACACACACACACACACACACACACACACACACACACACACACACACACACACACACTATAATATGGATTTGGCTGCAGCAGTTGTTACTATATAGAATGGACTTGAACATTGTGTATGTTTTCAGATTGCACTTGTGAAAATAAGTGCTCTTTAATATATTACCAGTAGGCCCAATTTATACTGAAGGAACTGATTGGGTAAGTTAATAGTTGATAAGGTGCTCAGTCCTGGAAAGAAATGGTTACCATTCCTGTCTAGATTGAAGTCAAAGGGTTTTGAATTATGAGGGGAAACATTTAACAGTCAAATGTACATTATTAACTTCCAAAATGGTCCTGGATGTGATATGAATTTCTGTGATTTAATCTTTATCTTGGCAAGCTGTAGTAACAAACGGACTTTGTGAGACTTCGACAAACGGAGGTTTTGTTTTACACACAAGGATTTTGGTCTCATGTAATATGTAATGGTAGAATGCAGTTCATTGATGTGAACATTAGTTTTGATTCTTTTTTCTCAGGTTACACTTGACATATTGTGATATCTACATGTAGATATCAGACTAAGGCCCTTATTGACTTTATTATAATATCATGATGTAATATTGTTAATTCAACTACACTGACCAGCTTCCAAAATATTCCAAAATATTAAATGAATTAATAAAAGTATACTCATATAATATACAGCAGGTACTCCTTTATTGCAGTATGACAGGGCATATTGTAATATTGTCATGTTAGTGTTACTGTGTAGTAGAAAACTATATGTATTTGTGTATATGTAGTGTAGGAAATAAAAAATATTTGGGGGGCAAGTGTTGCACATAAAAAACATGGGCATTTCCAAAGTTTTGGGGGCAAAAATAATAATTAGTGCCTAAAGTTGCGGTTTTTAATGTGAAATGAGCCCAAATAAATAAGCATAATGTGACAGTAATCACCAGCTTGTGCATGAGTAAATAAAAAGCATACTATTGCTGTTCCAAAGTGTGCAATCATGTGGAATCCATTAAAAAAACACAATCACAAACAGCAGTGATATCATTTCAAAGAAAATATTGTGGATGGGAAGATTTAGAAATGTCATTCATTAATATTGTCTGGCCTCTGCAACAGCACTGTTTGTGTGAGTGGGTGTTTATAGATGGAAATGGAAATTAAATGAACTAAATGGTGGTTAAATGTAGGATTAAGATATTGGCCTAAACATCTTCTTTCTTTGAAATCTTGGGAGCAATTTTTGCCCCTTGATCCCAGTTTTTAAGAGAAAATCTGAGATTTATTGGGGCATTTTTGCCTTTTGCTAACTTCCGATGCTATAAATATGTATATGTGTTTAGTGAAAATTCAGCAGCAGTCAGTGAATGAAGTGGAAACATTGTGTGCGTACACATACGAAGAATAATGAATAATATGACGTTGTGGTCCCCTGCCACTGCATTAACTCTTTGAGAATGTGGTCGCCTTAATATAGTCATATCAAGTTTAGATACGTAATGGAATGATCCCCTGAGGAAGCTTCAGGTGTGTTTTAATGTTCACAGTGTAGTATGTCTTTATAGTGCTGGTAATTCTAGGCAGCACCGAAACATGTCCAACTCCCAATGGCATTGGTTGTTGTTTGATCATTTATCATTTATCTATGACAATGAATTTCTGCACAGTCAGAGAAACAAAAATAGCCTGTAGAATTGTATCTTAATGATCAAGTTGATATTCACACAGGAAGCTTCAGTATTGCTATGAGATGTCCAGGTTATGTGGTGTTTGGGCAGCCAGTAACTGGATACACAGTGTTAGTGGTTTGTTATCTGGTGCCTAAGGAAACAAAATGTAATCTGAAGCCAGGATGGGTTGGTTGGATTTCTGGCTGGATGTACCCTCCCCCATCTCTCTAAAACACACACACACACACACACACACACACTAAAGCTCCACTACATCATAGTGCTACATACGGAAACCATAAAATCTCCTATAGGCTTGCAGGTTTCCCAGATAACCCTGGGAATACATTAGACTCTACTACTCAACAGTGGTACACTACTTCTAGGCTGTGGTGTATTTTTTGGATGACAATACATCAACCATGGAACTTGATGAGAAACAAAATAATTTCTTGTCGAGCACCACAAGTGATCTCAGTTCTAGACAGATGATGTGTTTGACTTCATGGTAATTTCGATGGAGCACTTTTAAATCAGTATGCAAAACCTGCAAATCTGAACAGTATTAAATTGGCCTCACATAAACTTTATTTCCTGACTTCAGTTTTTCCATTGCAACACATTGCAAGATTTGACAAAGCAAGCACTTAAGAATGGATTTCAGTCCCGGCAGATGCAATCCGACAAATCAGAGAGTCTCATTCCTTTTAAATAAAACGATATTCAGTCTGAATGTCAGTCATCGTCCACAGCCTGAAAGCATGTCAGAGCACAGACACTGTTGGATGGCTTTGCCACGTTGGTTTCGGACGGGTAAGGTTGGATGCTGTGTATGTGAAGGTATATGTATGTATATGTTAATCAACATATACAACATGTAACCCTACCAGCTGGATATGCAAAGTGAATAGAAATCTTAAATGATTTGATATGTGACATACATTATCAATGCTGAAGTGTATTTGGGTTTTCCTCACCAGTAAGCCCATAGTGTTTTGGAAAACATTGAGTGAGAAGCCCAGACACTGGAATGAGTAAAGCTCAGCCTGTCTGACTGCTTTGGTCTCATCACACTTTATCTTATCACACCATTAGAAAGCCCACATGCTCACTACTGCTCTGAATGAAATCCGTCCTTCATTGATTTTGAGATAGAGGGGCTGGTATGGTTTTCAAGTCCAATGTTTACAATATTTTCAGTCTCAAATTTACAGATGTTTGGTACATCTTCCACATCTCTGCTCTTGTTGGGGTGGAAAAGCCCATAGTATATTGTTAAAACCACCATGGGACACTAATAACTATGTCCTAACAACCAGAGATGACTGTGCTACTACCAAGTCTATCTAGAGTTCAACAGTGTGTGTTTTCATGATTGTCCTTTGCTAAGCTCCACTGAAAGAATCCTGTCAGTCCAAGTCGTACCTTGGTCCCAGAGCTGTTGTCCTGTGTATTTTCAAACCCTGCTGTCTGGGAATATGCGCCCAGCCCTCTAACTAGACTGTTTTACCAAAGAATGTGAGGGCAGCTATTTTGGAGCAGCAGTAATGAGGAGGTTGTTCTTGTTCAGTTTGGAACATCTCCCAAATGGATCGAGCAACCGTGGCTCATGCGTGTCCATCTAGTTTGGCTGTATCTTTTCTTCTGAGCAGAAGGCGAGCTCTCACCTACTGCTGTCTGTATTCTGCTTCTTTCTGGAACTGGGACACAGGCTGAGTAAAGCGTCTTGCTGTCCACCCCTTGATGTAAGTCTGTAAGCGTTCCTTGTTCCTCCCTTGCCAAAGAAAGCACTTTATCTGTCTGCCTCGCTGACACCAGTTGACCCTTGAATGTAATTCACTTAATCTTGTCGTCAACAAATTCATTACAATAACGTGGTTGCTCTGTGCCAGTGGGACACAACAAGGGGATGAATGACAATAGGTCTGCTTACAGGCTCTCTAGTTGAATTTCAAATGGCACCCTGTCCTCAAGAACAGTTTGTTCTCTCTAAGCAACACAAAGAAAGGAAACTGCAAGTTGAACGTGAAGCTCATGATTAGTAAATCAATTGCAAATTGCAGACGTGCCAACCTGTACGCACTTTGTGTAGCAAGTACGCATTTTAATACCAAAGTTTGACCAATTGTGCAGTACTCCAGTCTAACAGCAAGAGGCAGCAGCAGTACGCCAATGAGCATCTAGTCTGCCGAAAAGAAGACAATTTCGACCAATAATAATAATAATACCAATAAATGGAACATTGTGAATTAATTGAACGTTAGCCTAACGTTAAGTACGTATTTGAAAGCTAGCTTGCTTGGTCACCATTAAGTTAAGTTAAAGTAAGTTATATTGTAGCAGATGGTTAGAGATAAATTATTGCAGCATGTAATCGTAATGAGAGGAGCAAATCATGGCAACCCTGGCTGAAAAACACGCCAAAGATGTTTTCAGAATGTTACCAGAAGAGATGGCAATGACTTCCCCACCATGCACTCTGCACAGTCTGACAAAACAAAAGATGTTCACTGTTAGCCAAACTGTCAAGCAATACAGCTGTACAAATGTGCTGTACAAGAGCTGGAATTTGTTTCTGCAGAAGTTAATTAATTAGACTTTATTCAATGTTGGCAGGTCTGAAATTGTGCTGTGTGCCCGTGTCCTCAGGGCAGTGGCTGTGCTACTAGAGTAGACAGACACGTACATTTAGCTGTGTCATTGCTACTGAAGTTACACACAAATGCAGAACCCATACACATGCAGTTGTTGGGGAGAGATGTTTGTGATGAGGCTGCTACGTAGTCAGGCGCCCCAAGCAGTTGGGGTTCAGTACCTTGCCAGGAGATGAACTGAGTGGTCCAAGCTGGACTGGAACCGGCCACCCTCCGGTTCCCCATGGACTGAGCTACTGCCGCTCAACCCCCTTAGCTTTAGCCCAGTCCCTGTCCTTTTGATTTTTTTCCCTCCAGGCTTTCTTTTCTTGTTTTGTTCTCCATTTCCCTGTGCTGCTGTTATATGTTGTCCTGTCCATCCTGACCTGTTCTCTCATTTCCTGTCTGCTCCTGATCTCTCCTCTCCTGTCCCGGGCTGTGCTTTCACATTCATTGGACTTTAACTGGATTATGTAGATACCAGCATTGTAAACATAACCATGTTGCCCTTATAAAGTCTCACAATAGAAGAAATAAAGTGTGCTTCAAGTGACACTTCTTTGCAGTGATTGTTCCAAACATCTGAATGTCCTTGGGCAAGACAATGAACCCCAAATTGCTCTCGATTGCCAGGCCAGCACCTTGCAGGGTTGCTCACAGACATCAGTGTGTGATTGTGTGTGAATGGGTGAATAAAAGGCAGATTGTAAAGAGCTTTGGATAAAAGCGCCACTCACATTCTGTAACTGTTACTCTAGATACATTTATTAATAGGAAACTGCTGAAAAAGTTGATTAGCAACTACTTAGTTAATAGATTAATCATTGCCATGGATTTACTTTTCCAGCATCTCACATGTATGCATTTGCTGCTTTTCTTTGTCACAATGTTCTTTTTTGCACTGCATAACCTGATGGAGTCATAGGAGGCATCATATGTTCTTTACCAAACATGACAGATGTTCCTTTAACAAAGAGTGTCCTGCTTTTTTCCCCTTATATTTAGTCATGTGTATGCTTTTTTTCTCTGCTTGGTTTCTTTCATTTGGTCTTTAAATTCATGGTAGCATTCAAAAGGTCTGAAACACACACTGGCATATTCAGCCTGTCCTTGTGCTGTTGGCATGACTCACTGGCTGGCTTTCTGATATTACAGAAAGACAGAGAGAGAGAATGAGGGAGAGATGGGCAGATGAAAAGAGAGCTAGAAAGAGGGAGAGAGAGAGAGCGAGAGCGCAGTGAGAGAGAGAGAGAGAGAGAGAGAGGAAAATGGGAATGTGAGAGAGACGGAGAAAGGGGTTTCTTTCTCCTCTGTCTGGCCTCACTCCCATAGCAACAGTGGCTCAGCCACGTGAACGCCAGTTCCTTCGAGTTCACCCACTGCACAGAACTTAACTCCTTCAGCACCGGACAATACAGCAGCACAGAGCCAGAGAACAGAATAAAATAAAAACAGGTCTTGTTGTACTTTTAAAAAAATAGTATTAAAACAGTGTAGAAACAAAATGTATAATATAAACATGTGATTTCATGTTCAGTGAACCTTCACTGCCAAAAAGAATACGATCATATAGAGTAGAATATCGTTATAGAATACTACACATAAAGCAGAATGGCTCCATATAGAGAGAACGCATAGAACGCATTCACAGAGTGGAGAGGAATAGAATGCCGTCATGTAGAGTGGAATAGAATGCCGTAATATAGATTAGAATAGAATGCCGTCATATAGAGTGGAACAGAATGCCGTCATATAGAGTGGAACAGAATGCCGTCATGTAGAGTGGAATAGAATTTCGTAATGTAAAGTGGAATAGAATGGGGTCAAATAAATTGGAATAGAATGCTGTCATATAGATTGGAAGAGAATTCCGTCATATAGATTGGAATAGAATTCCGTCATTTAGAGTGGAAGAGAATGTTATGATATAGAGTGAAATAGAATGCCGTCATATAGAGTGGAATAGAATGTTATGATATAGAGTGGAATCGAATGCTGTCATATAGATTGGAATAGAATGTTATGATATAGAGTGGAATCGAATGCTGTCATATAGCTAGGAATAGAATGCCGTCATATAGAGTGAGTAGAATATGATCATGTAGAGTGGAATAGTGTGGAGTTTAATAGAGGAGAATTGATTCAGAACAGTGAAATGATTCCACTATTTGGTGTAAGAATGAAATAGTTGAGTGATTGTTGACTGGAGCCAGTGTTAGACAAGACTGGTTACTATTCCACTGCTGAACTTCACTCTGTCAATGAAACGCAAACACAGAAATCCAATCTGTTGGCCAAGACAAAAAAAGTTCAGCTCAGATCAGTAACTTTACTGTCATCGCAGTGTACTAGAGACAATGTTACCAAAGCATTAATTGGAAAGGCCTTAATAGAGTTTAATTTAATGGACATTGTACTGTACAATAGCTTCGTTTAGTACATGTTTATTGCTTATTACGTCAATCAATTTGATTTATACAGCCAAATATCACAAATCACAGTTTGGGTGGTGCGGCATGTGACAGCAAAGCGTGTGGAGGATGGGTGACAGCGTGGCTCCTCCAGTTTTGGTCTCTCATTTCTGTTTGCCATTCAGAGGTAGCAACACTGTGAGCTTGACTATGCTGGCTAACCGGACTATGCAGGCTAACCGGGCTAAACTGACCAGACAACAACTGGTGCGCTGCCAAAATTAGTAGAACATTCAGAAATCTCTGTTGTGTGGAGATAAATAAACTCTTTGGGGGCTGAAGGTCACCAATTTGGATTTTATTTCACTGGCTGGGTCTTCCAAAACACCAGAGGATTAGAGAAATGCAGTCGACATCAAACAGTTCTATTAGTTGAATTGTCATCGACAGGACAAACATGGACTATAGTACTAATGTTTATAGTATAAATTGAGACGGAGATATCAAAGTATTTCACTCAAAGTATTTCCATTGACCTGCCAGATAATGGTAACAAGAACAAGGCCTAAAGTCACCAAAGAAGAAGAAACTAATTTAAGACAAAAAGACGAACCCTGGTTTGAGTAAACTCTGTTTGACTTGTCTCAGCTGGAATGTGAACAGCAATTAAACAAGTTAACTCTTGTTACCTGAAGGGGAGGAAAGATTCCCTTGCAGAGAACTCACCCTGTCATTGTAAGCACTCTTTCTGTCTCTTTCCCACAGTCTCTCTCTTTTTGTTTCTGAGAGCAATGTCTCTCACTACTACTATCAGACGTGTAATAGGTGAAAAGAAATAAACAATTCAAGTCTTCAACGTACCTGTCTTGTCCAACCAATAGTCCAAAACCCAAAGACATTCAATTAACAACAATACAAACAAATAAAAGATGTAATTAAGCCCTTAAACATGAAGGACCCGGTACCGCAGTAGCGTACCATAATTAACTGCCTGTAAAATAATCATAAAATGCTGCGGTGCTGTTATTTTTTGATTTGTTTCTAAAAGACGAAGCCTTAACGCTACTAAAACAACACTCCAAGTGCACTTTGTTCGAACAATGTTCGTTTGACAATCATTTCAATATTGTAGTTACAAAATGAAAGACCTGTGAATAAGGTAATCCTCCCGCTACACTCCGCCATGTTTGGTGTTGTATGAAACTAGAGAAGCTACTCTTTACATTGATACCAAGCATAGCGTAATCAGAGCTAACCAGCTTCGCCCCATATATGGGGGCAAGCCAACCCCGCCATACTCAAACAATGTCTAAGGGCATTGAAACATTCGTCATCATAGTCATTTGACACACCGTTTTAACCAGTAGAATCTCTGGTGGGAAAGGTTAATCACAACTGAGAAGTTTGAACTAGATAATAGTTGGCTTTTTATTTTTTGCTCAATAAATGACTTAAATGAAAATCTAGTTGAAGATTAATCTTCTCTTGATTGACCAATCAATGAATTGACAGCAATTGCTGCCCAATATGCATCCAAGGGATGCAATGCTATCAACAGGCCTGCAGCTACTAAAAACATTAGTTTTCAGCATATTACAGGATTCTTTTAGCACTGTGTCTACCAGAGAGGACAAACTCAATATCGTGGCGCTATCAGTGTCTGTCTCCTTACCATGTTTTTCTTGGAGAAATGGACAGAAGTGAAATACTTATTAAACCATCAGGTAAGATCATTATTTAACCTAACAAAGATCAAAACCAGGCCTTGCATCACTGAGTTAGCTTAAACCTCTACAGTTTGTCTGGCCACATTTGCAACTGTAACTTATCAACTGAGAATCAAAGCCGGATCCTGATGCCTCGCACCTGTATCCACTTTGGTCTTGTGAAAATGGAATGGTGTGTGCTATCACCACATCCTCAATCATTGTTAATCACATGCACTCACACAGTTGTTGCTGTTGTGTCACATAGATATGAATGGAGCCTTCTGTGGACGCTAGGAGACAACACCCTTATACGCATCTGGCCAGCTGTGGATGCAAGTATAAAAACATGGGTACAAAGCAAGTTGATGATAAAAGAGTATCATGGACTGAATGGAGGAAAGCATTAAGGACTGTGTTGCTGTTTAGGTGCTTTAGGTATGTCTTCATGATAACTGACAGGACTGAATAATGGAGGTCCTGATTCACAGTGGTTGTGTTATGCCATGAATATTGGAATATCAGTACATACTCAATATTAAAGCACCAATAAGATGAACATGCATGTTCGTTATTAAGCTTGGGTTATTAGCACTTTTTTATTTTAAGCATAAATAAGGCTTAATGAAGTCAGAGCTGCCACCAGTATCCACAGAGGGATATTCCCACCACCCAACAACAGTGTAAATTGTAGCGTACTCAGCTCCTATTCTAGGAATCCCATTGGTGTTGTTCATCTACTGCGGCCTGAAGAGGCACATTTTTTGCTCTGCTGGTAATGTTACTTTTTAACTTTTTAAATGTCCAAACCTGATCTCAGGCTATTCTTTTTGAATAAATATTAAGCTGTAAAACACATGCACCACTGCGATCCATGTATTAAACCCGAATATAAAAGATTTTGTATGAATTAGATGTGTGTGTCATTTTAACTTAGAAGTAGTTAAAACACCACAAAGCACTCTGCAATGTCGTGTGCATGTGCGTTCGGAATGGTTGTGTATTTGTGTTTTATATGCGTGTCCTGTGGAGGATAGTGGATGTAGTGGTGTGTGAAGTCCAAAGTGTCTGTTGACATTACAACAGTACATTGTTCCAGCTTTACCTACTGCACAGCTGCCTCTGAATGTCTTCTGTCCTACTTTTTCTCTTCTCTTCTCTTTTGTTATATTATATTGTAAGGTATTTTTGTTGTCCAATAAGATGACAACATAAAATATATATTTTTTTATCCTAGGTAATTTCTATATGCAGAGAATGGGAAAATTTTTATAAATTTCTTGTTGTCCTTTCTTAATCTACCTTCTTGCTTTTGTTGTTTTTTGTGTCTTAAACTAGTTCTGAAATCCTGTTTTACGCAAAAAAATATAAATATGGCTTTACAAATCCATGGCATCAGTTTTCTGTCAGATGTTGCGAGCGCAATATAACATGCTCACGAGCGTAAAAACTAAACATAGGGAGATGCCAAAAACTATACCTGCGTGTACAAAACTAAGCTGCACGCATACAAAGCAGCCAACACTCGCAGCAGAGTTTCTGCTTGGCGAGCTCTGGAGGCAGACACGCTCTCGCTGGTTAACGCTGCTCCGAAAATGAATTGTGATCGCGCTAATTAACCTGACTTTTGACAATTTGGGGCGGAAATCAAGGGAGGCAGTGGCCCTCTTATGATTGGTCACTTTCAACGTAATCACAAACACGACCTCCTTTGATTGACAACTTCTGTTTTGTACAGAACGGCAGGCAGACTGTTCTGTTAACTAGCTATCAATTTAGGCTATGACATTACTGATGGAAACATGATGAGTATTATATACTGTTATAGATAATGTAATTGTATGTTCAGTAAGAGTGTGTTGTTGTGAACACCGAACTCAACTTCTGTCTGTGTATCTTCTGTCTGTGGAGCGCTGTATGACTTGCACCCACCACTGAAGGGGGACGTAGCCCTGGATGAAGGCTTCGTACCCAAGAATCCTTCCCAAACGTCCTTTGTGTGTTCCTTCCACCTTGTGGATAAAAAGCCAACAACAGAGCATCCCTACCCGGAGAAGTGGCCTGGCAATGAAGCTCTGTTGAAGAAACCACGTCACATGATCAATTATCAGGCTCCTCTCTTTACACAGGCTTTGTTAAAATGTATGTGTACAATTTGTAACTATAATAACTAAAATCATGGCAAAAAGCAAAGGCTGTATACTGTAGTTTGTTACCAAAGTAATTCAGCATGCAGTAGCTAGTTTTTTTTCACAAATGATGTGAAACGTTAACACCAGGATATCTATCTATGGCTGTCTGTAGGACCAAGTAGGCTAATAATGAGCACATAATATGCCAAAGTACACATCAGATCATTTGCCTCTTGCCATCATTGTGATAAATGCATAGTTAATGGGAATATCTTATTCACAGTACAGTACAGTCTACAGTGGGGAAATAGTTTATGATGTGCCAATCTCCCAGAGAGATTTTTGGACCAGTGTGAGGACTGCACACCTGGAGACCATAGCTACAGTTCAAGTCTCCCCCTGATGTCTTTATCCACCACTGCTGACCAGGAAACACAATGTGCCCAACCTCTCCTCAAGACTCTGCTTAGTACCGAAGCTCTTTCTGCTCCATACTGGCTTGTTGCTTGCTGCCTTTAAACCTTATACCTCTCTATGTTGGTAGCTTCCAGCTCGACCCAACAGACCAGCTTCTTTTGTCTTTGTCTTTAATGAAACTAAGGCTCACTGTGCTAAAAGATTTAGTGTGACTTCATCCCAAGTAAAATATGTTTACTTATTATTAACAAAAGACATAACATGCATGTACAGTAAAATTACAAATTGTAATGTTTATTAAAGGCTGATACAAATTTCAAAAGCATTCAACAATGACATTGTTCCTCTGGGTTCCAGTGCACACTATACCGGTGAGTCCCTGAGAGACAGCATTCAGCATCTGAGTCAGAAGAAAACAGACACATCTTTCAAGTAACAAAGCAGTGGTTGGATCAATATATGATTACACTTATACTTACTGCTGAGTGTTTGGCTTCAGCTTAGTGAGCAACTACTAAACATGGTGTATTTCTATTCAGTCTTTGTGCATGGAGTCCTTTCATTATGGATGCACCATGTTTTAATGTAGAGAAGCAGGTATAAATTGTACATTATCACATTTTCAGTTATGTGAGAGGCTATTCAAGTTGAAGTAGCTGCAAAGAATTTATATGCTACATTACATGTGTCAATAGGGTAATATTGTATTTTCTGGATAGACAAGACAAAGAAAACAGCGGATAATTTTTCAACCTAATTTAACTGTATATTATGAAAGATTATCAGTGACTTGAGGTTATACCTTCAAATAGAGAACTATGTCCTTATTATGCATGACAATCATTGTCGATGAAACAAGCATCCTTCTTTCTTACCTTCCATAAAATTGAAGCTGCATGACTTCCCCAGGCCAGCAAGAGCCCCCTGCTGTCTTTACTGCTCCCAGGCTTGTCACCAGTACCCAGGCCTGAGCCCTCTTTTACTTGGTGGAGTAATGCTCTGCTCACTTCACCACTGTGAAGGTACTGATAAGTGCTCTTGTAGTTTTTATAGTGGCACAGTGTACCGAAAATAAGCACAAAGTAATTGAATATATCTACATACGTTATTTCTGCCAATCAATGGAGGTTCTACGACCATCGCCGGGTCCAGTGGCCATTGCTACATTTCACGCAGCCTTCTCTGACTTTTCTTGCACACGTATGACATTAAAACTATTTATATCAGGTGTGGTGGTGCTTTGGCCCTCAGTCATGAAGGGGTGCTATTCTTGTCAGGAGTAAGTTGCTGGAAATATCACTGTCTGCCTGTTATTCAGTACAGAACAGAAGCTGTCAATCAAAGGAGGTTGTGTGTGTGTGTGTTTGTGTGTGATCGTGTTGAAAGTGACCAATCATAAGAGGGCCGCTGCCTCCCTTGGTTTCCACCCCAAATTGTCAAAAGTCAGGTTGATTTGCACGAGCAGAATTCAACTTTGCGAGCAGAGTTAACCTGCGAGAGCGTGTCTGTCCTCCAGAGCTCGCCAATAATATAATTAGCTGGGGAGCATGTTTTATCGTGCTCGCAACATCTGACAGAAAAGTGATGCCATACAAATCCTCTTAGTTATTAAACAGGGAAACACAGAAGCATCCAGCACAAATGTCACTAAATAGAAGTGTGTATGCAACAGTTCACCTGAGTGCCATATGTTGTCTGCAGGGCTGCACATGCCGGCCTCTGAGACTTGTGTGCAGCCTTGACAAAGGCCAGCTAGACCAGAGATGTAACATGAGATTGTTCCCTGAGAATTTAGGGCAAGGTTCCTTCTCCACACATGTGTTCAGTCTGTGTGTGTTGAGCTTGCCTGGCTGCTTCCAAGTGTGCATGCATATATTTATTATGAGTATGTAAGTTTACTGGCTTGTGTGTATCTGTCTCTTTTTTTGATTTGTCAGCATACTATTGTGTAAGTATGGGTTTGTGTGTTTGCGCTGTATGTATGTGTAATCTTACTTGCTTTGTGGAAGATTGGTGTGTGTGTGTGTGTGTGTCCCAGTGTGGCAGATGAAGGCAGGGAGGGGTGTTCTACTGCAGGCTCCATTGATTGGTTCCATACAGACTGAAACCTGACCTTCACAGCAGATGTCTGTAAGGCTGCCAAATGCATGCATGCGTGCACACACACACACACAAGACAGAGTACACAACTCTAACCTTATTATGTTGCTTTTGCTTACAGTATGTCTGTTTCTGTGTGTCTTTATGTCTTCTCACCTGGTCTTCATCTGAGTGTGTTTCCCTGTGTGACTGTGGCAGCCTCTCCTAATTTTCATTGAGGATTATTTTACATTATTTTACAAGCTTCCATCCAACACAGTACTCGCATTTCACAAATCACTAGTGATCCTCTGGAATAGGAAGATGTTCTCTCTCAGTGACAGCTCAAGGGGCCTGAGGGCCCTGTGAAAGTCTGTTAAAAGACCCCCACATAAAGCCTACCTGTAGCTAGTTTTCCAGCTAGCAGCACTGCCGGCTGTTGCAGACTTGCATTAAGTCCAGTGGAGCACAATGTGTCACCTTTTTTTGTAATATTTCACAGCTGAGAGAGAGAGGGAGAGAGAATTGTCTGCATACTTCACATCCTTAGGCTTAGCAAGTGTCCATTCTGTAGATATGGTGCACATGGAAGAAGTAGACAGTATTTTAATGCACAACAGGAAAGTTCATTAAAACATGAGTAACACTGTTACTACCGTTGGTGTTAGTTACTACACCACTATAATCACTGCTGAATAACCCTGCTGTGATTCTTACAGTTACTACAGCTAATTCTCCTGCCATTGCTGTTATTGCTTCAATTCAGGGCCATAGCCAGGATTTTAGAAATACTGAGGTCAAGAAGCCATGGTCCTAAAACCTGTACTATATGTTATATTATTCCAAATGACTTGATTTGTATTTATGTTTTTGGCTTACAACAATCACTCACTCAAACATCTGAATCAGACTATAACATTCTTGTATAATAGTACACTATAAACTCCTGGGGTCATTGAAAACCCCCACATTCCTTGAACTGTACTGACAACCTGTCCGATGTCCTCAGCTAAACCATGGTGCATTTTTATCTTTATATTATCCTTGATTGTAAGTGTAACAGCACAGGTCATTGCATATCACTTTGATAATTATTCTAATAACTGGATAGTCTTTGTAATAATCTGAATCAGAAATACTTTATTAATCCCAGAAGGGAAATTGCTTTTTGATACAGTTACAATGCTCAATAAAGTTATTGAAAAAAGAATAATAAACAGTAGAAAATAGAGGGTGTAGA